>KV458911.1:0-61904 GCA_001662605.1 Pseudogymnoascus sp. 05NY08
CCAAGCTTCAGCTATGCTCCGTAGTTTGCATGAAAACAAGCCTGCTGTAACAATGTACAGTTGCGCTCGCGCTACACCTCACTGAGCCAAAAAGACTACAGTATTCCGGCTCGCCCGGAATACACGCCACACGCTATATATACTGTAACGGTTGGCCAGCACCACTCCGTTACAATGGCAGAGCGGACGGGATGCCCAAGTCTCTGTGAGCCTCCATCGCTTTAACTAGAAACCCGAACGGCCAATAATCCTCCCAATAGCCGTAACGGGAAGCTTCTACAAGCACATAGGATAGAGTATCATGTCAATATCAAGGGCAATGTAATACAGTAAGGCGCCGTTGTTATGATGAAGCTAAGGAGCCTAGTATACACTGTTAGAATAATGACTATAACTGTAGCTATTTATCAGGTCTAGCTACTTATATAGAAATAGCTTTAGTTGATAGGGCTCGTCAGAAACCATCACGGGCAGGCATGGTAGGCAATGCTATATAGATTGGTTCGTGGTTGGGCCGGCTAGTTCATGAACCAGCTAAGTTCACGGTTGGGCCGGAACATGCAGCTAGATCAGCTTAGGTCTTTTTGGCCTCGACGGTGAAGGAGTAGGCGGGTTCCAAGTCGTTCTTGACAGGAAACAAGTCACCACCTTCATAGGTCATGTCGCGAGTGTAGTACTCAACGTTGACGGACTTCTTGCTGATGTCCATGGTGACAAATCCGTTAGCAGCTGCCTGCTCGTTGGCTCCAAGATACTTGACGAAAGGTCCTAGCTTGACACCATTGTTGCAGTCTCCTCCCTGAGGATAGCCAGCACCGCCAGTCAGAATAAAGTTCGTGTTGTTGGCATAGTAGTGGGCGAGGCAGTGGTCGTGGCCGTTAACAACGATGCCATTGTACTTGCTCACGATCTCAACGAAGGGAGCAAGCTCGGTGTAGTTTGAGCTAGACGAAACATAACCATGGTGAATTTGCAGGAACTTCCATTGGGCGTCAGACTTAGAGAACGCCTCCTCGACAAAGTCAACCTGTTCCTGCTTAGTTTCGTAGCAGGCCTTGGTGTAGTCATTCTGGTAGACTGAAGTGCTCTTCTGATAGTTCTCAATGAAGCAGTCGGAGTCCACAACCGCGAATGTGGCTTTCCAGTCCTTGCCAGACAAATCGTAGGTGTAGTAGGGAAGGTTCTTAGTACCAAAATACCACCTGCTATCATACAGAGGAGCGATCTTGGTCTGGAATTCCACACCGCTTTTGCCCTTGACAATGTCGTGGTTGCCCAAGCACTGGTACCACGGGGTGTTGTTGAAGACTTTACCGGTGTACATGTTAGACCATGCCTCCTCAAAGCGAATGATGCCGTTGGTGGAAAAATCAATGGCGCTGGAGTAGAAGTTGTCGCCGACGGACACAAATGCGTCACAGTCCTTCTTGGCGCAAACTTTCTCAATGTAAGACGCAGTGGCCACTGTTGAAAGAATCGCATTCAATTAGCCTCGTCCATAGGGAGGACAGCAGGAATGATAACATACTCTGGTCCGCAGTGGCATTTTTGATGTTACCGCGGTCTCCAGGATCACAATCATTCTGAATCTCGCGAGGAATGGTGATGTTGTTTGCGATGAGGCGGGGCATCACATTATTACAGAAGTTCACGGGGGCAGGCTCCCATCCAGTCCAGCCAAAATCTAAACTCGGATGTTAGCGAGACTGGTCTCAAGTGCAAAGAAGAATGAGATCCATACCACCAATGACACCTACAGTGAGCACATCTTTTTTAGGTGCAGGCTTGGTGTGATAGCCTTCGGCGGAGACGAGGCATGCTGCTGTGGCTAAGGCCAAGGCAGTTAGCTTGACGATTGACATGATGAACGTTGACCAACACTTGACAGAAGTAACAGTTGGGTGGTTGAAGATTCTCGTTAGGGGATTATGGGGGGGGGGGTATCGTGCTTTAAATCCTTACATTCTTGTCATACATATCCCGTCAAGATAGATGGCAGAGGCCACGTGCATTGCCCTTTGCGCTTGACGATAAATTTACTCTTCAAAGAAGTTGACCATTATTTCCCAGTTTGCTTTTCGTCCTCGACGATGTTTCGTCTCGCCACTACAGCAAATAAGATTTGATGCCAAGACCACGTTTCTCGAATGTATCCTGCCCTAGTTCTCTGCGCAATCACAGCATTGTTAGGTCGTGGCGGGAGCCATGTTAACTAATGTAGATCTGCAGTACCCATCATACTTATAAAGGCGCCAATTCCCAACCTTTTGAAGTCTATACCCCAGCCTAAAAGCTTACTTTGTACTTTGGTGGAGATGACATTAACGCCAAGACCCACCCACGTGCCTGATTTCTTGGCAACTGTAGGGTCCCCTGTCCCGTCTTCTAGTCGCTCTAGGCGGTTTTGGCTTTTGGGAAATGATTTCAACGACAAGACCCTGCTCGCCCCGCGGCTCACCTTGCTCACCCCAAGACCCACCCACGTGCCTGATTTCTTGGCAACTGTAGGGTCCCCTCTCCCGTCTTCTAGTCGCTCTAGGCGGTTTTGGCTTTTGGGAAATGATTTTAACGACAAGACCCTGCTCGCCCCGCGGCTCACCTTGCTCACCCTTGCTTCACCCATTAAGGCAGCAAGGGGCTCAGATTCCATGCCATGTTTATTGGCACTTATTGGCACGATTGATTATTAATCCATTGGATTACAAGCTTTGAGTAGATTAATACCCAGAACTAGGGTGCGTCATGGGGAACCGACCCAAGACCGGACCATGGTTTGGTCTGGTCCCAAATCTTCAGACTAGACCACGGTCCGATCTGAAGGTATGGGGCCGTTGGGGGACCACACCGTTCTAGGCGGTTCGCCCTGGATTTTCAACTCAGACCGGCGGTTTCGAATCGGCGGTCCCCCATGACGCACCGTACTCAGGACAGTGCCATCCAGAATGGCGGGTAAGCGTAATTTTCATGCCCTCGTAATGATCCGGTTGCCTCCCTCGGCTACATGATGGCGACCACGGCTTCTTTAGCCTATGCTGTATTAATTTCAACTCCTAGACTAAATAGAGCGAACTTGGATGCTACTTTCGCGTAGGTCCTTCATAAGCTGGGTCTTCCCTGACAGTAAAATTCGCGCATCAATCCACATGTAGCTGGTGTTCTCTGATTAAGTCAACAACACACCACCCTATGACTCCGAGCCTTTGCCGCTGTAATGATGTACGGTTACGCTCGCGCTACAACTCACTGAGCCAAAAAGACTACAATATTCCAGCTCGGCGCGTAACACGCTATATATACTGTAACAGTCGGTCGGCAACCACCCCGTTACAGTTAGACCTTGATGATTCCAATCTTGCCAGTCACTTCGACGATTATGTCGTCGTACTTGCAAGTATGCATATTTGCATGGGTTACACAAGAGTGGTCTAGCAGGTGTAAATGCCAAACAATTCAATTATTCTCATCGAAATTAAGACATATAAAATCCATTCGCTAGGCATGTAAATATGAATATGGCTCGTTATTTCGGTACTTCGGCTCATTTCTTGGACTCTGTATACGACTTAACACTTGTTCTGCCGAGAAACAATTTTTATGGCCCCTTGTTCAATATCGAGGACTATCCTCAGACGACATCCTTTCACGGCACCCGAAGGCCCAGGAAGCATTGAACTCACCACGTTTTCGTTCCATTTTTACCGGTCCAGATAGTCAGTTCTTGTTATGTACTAGTATGTCCAAAAAATATGCTAGTCTCAGGCAGGTAGCACTGCGTATCAGTTCTTGTAGGGTAGAAGAGGTGCCTTGCCACTGGCAAAAAGATAACTGCTCTCGGCAAGGCTCGAACTTGCGACCTTTGGATCACGTTATTGTTTATCAATGACGTCATATTCAACATATGAGACCAACGCTCTAGCCAACTGAGCCACGAAAGCTGTTTTTGATTTAGTACAGTGTAAATAGAACGCAACGAGGCACGATTTAAAGCAACATGGGATTAATTATTGGCAGTAACAACACATGCGCCTTTACTACATGTAAAATTCTACATCTACGATCAGAGGATGACTCAAATCAAATTCATTGTGATAATTATCTTCTAATTTTTGAGCCTATAGAAATAGGTCGCTTTTCAACCTTCACAGCTTACTAAAGACGTAATTTTTAAAAATCCCGTAGGAGTCGAGTCGTGAATAGCGAGGTGGTACGGGTAAACTGCCGGCATACGGCTGAAATTTGAATAAATCTCGGTTGAATAATACACCTACTATTTGACTCCTTCACTTATAACAGATATAATTTTCCACTACTATTAATTGTGTAATCTTGCGCTAAAGTACCAAATTATTATATTTCAATTATTCTTCTATTGCCCAACAAATCCCAATATGTCTGCAGTAATCCCGCCTCTTGTCCTGCCATTTGTGAGCGAGAGAGCAAAGAAAACGCTTGATAAAGTACCTAATTCCTTGCTTCGTCCAATAATTATGATAAATTAATAACTGTTGTCGATAGCTTGCAATTTTCGTAGCCCGCCGTAAGATCAGACATACATTCGAGAAAGAATGTATGTCTGATCTTACGGCGGGCTATGAAATGCTATTTTAATATTGCAGGCATACCGGCAGATGCAGTATTTGGAGCCCAACTGGGCGAAGGAGTTGACCGCTGGAAAATACAACCTTCCATTGTTGAAGACCTTGAAAATAAAGCGAAGGCCCTCGGTCTGTGGAATATTTTCCTACCCAAGAATCACTATGAAAATGGCGCGGGCTATACCAACTTGGAGTATGGAATCATGGCCGAACAATTGGGCAAGTCTCCAATCGGTAGCGAGGTAAGCAAGTTATTTGCTACTGTCTAATTTCTGTTAATCACTGTATATGTCTAAAAGTTGACTGAAACAGGCATGCAATTGTAATCCACCAGATACTGGAAACATGGAGGTTCTCGCGAAGTACGGCACTGAAGCTCAAAAGAGGCAATGGCTTGCTCCGTTATTGACAGGAGACATTCGGTCAGCTTTTCTAATGACAGAACCGGATACTGCCTCGTCTGATGCCAGAAATATTTAGCTCACAATGATGAGGGACGGAAATGACTGGGTGCTGAATGGATCTGTATGTTAGCCTGCACCCACGTACAGAACTTGCATCTAACATTCACTCAGAAATGGTGGAGCAGTGGTGCTGGCCACACTAAAACGGCCGTTTATCTCGTCATGGGAAAGTCTTCCCCTAATAACCATGATCCATATAAGCAACAGTCAGTTATCTTGGTTCCGTCTAACGCCCCCGGTATCAAACTAAAGCGGATGATGTCTGTATTCGGCTATGACGATGCCCCTCACGGCCACGGTCACTTTGTTTTTGAGAATGTTCGAGTACCAGCATCCAACATGATTGTCGGTGAGGGACGTGGGTTTGAGATCACTCAGGGCCGTCTTGGCCCTGGCAGAATCCACCACGCCATGCGAGCTATTGGAGTTGTAAGTGGTCGGGGTTTATGTCACCCGTTCTTCCAAACAATATTTTACGCGGACTTACTGTCTTGTACGCATTTTATTTTTCCAACATACAGCAGCTGACAATCTAACTACTAGGCTGAAAGGTCCCTCGAATACATGATTGCGCGCGCAAGTGACGAGGGGAAGTTAGCATTCGGCAAAAAGCTCAACGAGCACGGAGTCGTCCTGCAATGGATTGCTGAGGCTCGTTTGAATATCGATGCTGCCCGTCTTATAGCCCTTAATGCTGCCGTTAAAATTGACGGCGGCGATGCGAAAGCTGCAACCAAAGAGATTTCTCAGGCAAAGATCTTAGCAACGAGAGTCGCCCTCGAGACACTCGACAAAGCAATCCAGAGCCTTGGCGCCTCTGGTGTGTCACAGGACACGCCATTAGCGGCAATGTGGGCGCAAGCGCGGACACTGAGAATCGTAGATGGTCCGGACGAGGTCCATTCGCAACAGCTGGGGAAAAATGAGGCGAAAAAGGGACTGTCGCTCCAACGAAAGATACAGGATCAGAAATCGATCACGTCAAACCTCATCGATCAATACGGGGTACGTGACGAAAGCCCAACTAAGGCTTTGTTGTAGATTTAGAATATGTTTAGACTATAAATACCAGCCCCTAAGTCTACTCCGAAACGTCCTGACTGAAGATATGAGGTGATATTAGAAGCTACTCACGATGGATAGCCAGATTCAGCCGACGAAATGTAGCCGTGATTACTCGAGCCAGGGCAGCTGTTCAACCACGCACTGGATATATTTCAAGATTCTATTTCCCGTAGTAACATTACGCCCTATACAACGGAAGATATGCTGCCAAGTGGCTAGTTTGGAGAGAATCGGGGAAGTCGGTTTCCTTTGGAAATTCTCCCTTGGAAAATGCTATGTCGAGTGTCATCATTATTCGAAGATAGCAACTTCGCCGCCGAAGTAAGATATCGCTCCAATCATTGATCGTAGATGAAGACGTTTCAGCCGAGGCAGAGTTTGGAGAGAACGTTGCTGAGCTGGAGCATTGCGTCTCCCAACTCCTAGCAAGGGTTGGGGCTCTAGTATTCTCCAACAAATCATCGGGTCCAAGATATCCAATAAGTTGTTCAATAGCGTCAGAGACTCGATCTGTGCTGTCATATATAGACTGCAATACATTCATAACCTCTAAAAAAACCTGTAGACGGCGCTGCCTCATAGAGCGTTGGGACTTGGTTGATGATAGCTTGACATCGAGCATATGTAAAACCAGTAGTAGTGATGCAGCTGGAACACTTAGAGCGGAAGTTTGTTAGATAATATCATTTTCATATTCTTGGGAATATTAGGAGACTCACACAGAGACAGGTAGATATCTGACTAGCTTAAGTTGAAGCAGCTCCTTCGTGATATCCGTTTGGCAAGTTACCGCTTCTTGAAGCTCCCTTTTGGTTTTGTGAAGCTGCCTAGGATAGCTGGAATCGGACTTAGAATCCATCTCTAGTAGCAGAATCTCGTGATGGAAAAGTGCCATCCTGGCAGAACTGTGTGGTATCTTTTAGTACTCATAGTTCTCTGCAATATTCAACATGAACATCCGAACTTTTACTTACTAATAGTAAATATACACGACGTTCGTGTGTAGAATCACCGACTCATGCGTGTCTCCTAAGCCAGCTGGCGTTGGAAAATGCACCGAGGCATTATCAAACCACAGAGAAAGATCCGCTTTCCCTCGCTCTATGTGAACGCGTAGACGTGTGAGTTCTAATTCATTTAATGAAGTTGTTGGGTTTCCATTAATGGGATACAATATCATGATAATATCAGTCAAGCATACCGCGAGACTGCAAAGAACCTCAAGCAATTCAGCAAGCGAACGCTTTGTTTCAGAATCGTACACACTTGAGCAACTAATTTCATCGTCCAGGTCATTGGCGGCTAATGGACTGTTGCTAAAATTGAAATGAGCATTGGTAATAAATAACGGGCGGCGAACCCCAAGTGGGAGTATTCTGTCACGAAGGATGCAGCACCACCACAGTCGCTTTTTAACGTTTCTCTGCCTTTCTGTGATGGTCTGATCCAAGTTGTACTGA
This sequence comes from Pseudogymnoascus sp. 05NY08, assembly GCA_001662605.1. NCBI lineage: Eukaryota > Fungi > Ascomycota > Leotiomycetes > Thelebolales > Thelebolaceae > Pseudogymnoascus > Pseudogymnoascus sp. 05NY08. The sequence continues at coordinate 7,585 of KV458911.1, forward strand.
GGAGCGTTTGCATCTTTTGCAAACTGAATAGCTACTCCTAGCCAAAACGTATTGATCCTTCGATTGTGATTATCTGGCGCGTGCGACAGAAGTAGAGCGCCCTGGGAGGTGGATATAAGATCCCTCTTGCCGTCAAAATCAAAAAGGGCCTGTGAATATATCAGTGCTGTCCTTGCTTAAACATACAGGCCTGAGACGGTCGTACTTTTGCACGCCGATACAAGGTTGCCCGAGCGTGGCGTACATTCCGAAACCCTACATCATGGAGAGTACCCAGAGGAACAAACTATAGGATAGTTTTAGCGCCAGACAAACTATTATATGTAGATTTCTTACACTGCAACAGGAAAACAGCATCGCCTGGAAAGTAAAAATTGATATTTTGAATGTTTGGCCATGGCCATCAGAGTTGTTATTAAAGACATTCCAGAAATTAGCTTCATCTATCATAGGAAGAAGCGGGTGGACATGAAGAAAATACTGCTGTACAAAACGATCTAAGGCTGGCATCGCTGGAATTTCGAAGCACCCTTGAGCCTTTAAAAACCTTATGTCTTCAGCAGATAGTTCCGAGAAGTCGTCGAACTCTATGAAGTGGTACTCTGAGTATGACAGGTTGGAATTCAATCGTGTTTGTGACCCACTAATTCTTGAGACATCAGCTCGTAAATCGGCATGGGAATTAGTATGACTGGCGTTCTCTCGTGAAATGTCCTCGTCGGAACCTGCGTCATGATATCGCCATTAGTATTAGCTTCCATAGTGTAGTAATAAGGTTTAACGTACCGACGAGAGAGGCTATCGCGTTAGTTCGTTGCCGTTCGTTCCATGGGTTCTCATGCGAGGTTTCGTCCCGTTCTGCGGGATTATTTTGAATCGGTCTCTCTGTCACTGGGGTGAGGCTCTGAGGGTTGCCTTGACTAATATGTCGCCAATTCGCATATTGGCCAAGATGCCCACCTATACTTGATGGGCGCCTTTGACATAATGCATTGTGGTCCAACCCGTCGTCTGAAATTGGAGTATAACTGTTCCGTTGTAATTCCAACCCAGAAGATGCCAATATGTTTCTTGGTGGAGATGATGGTGGAATCTGCGATTTAGCTGGTGGCATATTTGTAGATGTGCTCTGTTTGTTTCCTTTAGAAGTGCGACTTAATTCAATGTTCCAAACATTAGCTTAGCATATTTCCTTTTCGCCTGGGGAACACCACGCATCTGAGAGCAATAGCGCATTAACTCACTATTTAGCCGGCCTTCCACGAACAATACACTCTCCGCGACTTATGCGACAATTCGTACATGGTGTGCTGTGTGAGGCTACATCGCAACGGATTTTGCGTGCGCGACAAGCAAGACAGGCCTTAGAAGCTCGCTTTCGTGTAGAGAGTGGGGATTCTAAATCGCGCGTAACCCCTACGCTCATGCTAGATATAGAAGCGCGTGGTTGTTCGGGGTCCATCCTCGTCCCGTTCTCCTTCGGAGACTTGCACAAGTCGATGCGATCAGGGAAGCTTGTCCAACGTGGTCCTACTGTAGAGGAGAGGGACGGTTAAAAGTGCAAGTTAGGTGGGTTAAGGTAGAGACATTGTTGTTACAATGACGATGGCGAGTCAATTCTAGAGATGGAGTTCTGGAAGCAGACGACAGGGAGATATACATTCAGACGACTAGCGTACTACCGAGGGTGGTGAGAGTGTGGGGAAGCGAGCGGGGCTATTGAGCGGGGAAACTAAATCTATACCTAACTAAGTTAGCACATTTCTGGAAACGCGCCCCCCAGACAGCCCGATTATGTAATCAATATAATGCTCTGTACTTCTCGCCAACTCTGGTATGTTGCTATGAGATAGATGCCCAGGGGTAATAGATTAATTCTACTATCTATTCTATAGGCGGGGTAAGCCCTCTATTTGCATGGTGCCCGTTGAATCCTATGGAGGTTTCTGGGCTCAGGGCACTCATCCAACACTATATACACACCAGTGTAGCTAAGTACAAATCTATAGTTTATGTTGTCTAATTGAGGATTTCTCAAATGGATCTTTTATGAGTCGCCTCAGGATCTTTCCCGACGGGGATTTGGGAATCGCATTAGTGAAGACAATACCTCCCGTCAGCTGCTTGTGTGGCGAGAGCTTCTTTGCCATGAAATCCATAATTGTTTGCGCCATCACCCCTCCTCTAGATGGGACGATGTGTCCCTGAGGATATTCTCGACCCTCCCTAAATTATCAACTGTTAGAGAAAGCTTTCAGGTCACAGTGTACGGATCAATGCTTGAGCTTGCCGAATAACCCGTATCACAGCACAATCCTTCACATCATCGCTTTCAAGCAAATGCGATTCGAGCTCCGAGGGGGCAACTTGGTAACCTTTGACCTTGATTAATTCCTGCAAAAAATTAGCGACATGAAGAGTGGTGCGTAGACGATGGGAAAAGACCTTTTTGCGATCTACCACAGCAAACATCCCATTTTTCTCAACGACAACATAATCGCCGGTCTTGAGCCAGCCATCCTCGGTCCATGCCTCCTTTGAAGCAGCGTCGTTCTTCCAGTAACCTTGGAAAATGTTCGGGCCTCGAAGAAGCGCTTCGCCCTTTTCTCCGTATCCTAGCTCTTTACCGTCGTCTCCGACAATTTTAGCTTCCATATTAGCAGCAAGGTATCCAACACCTGCACATGTAGGATCGTACTCGTCCCGCGCAAACAGAGTTACTGTGCACGTTGCCTCGCTCATTCCCCAACCTTGACGAGCACGAACGACATTCGGGTAAAAAATAGTCTCTAACTGCTCCGAGGTTTCCTTACCAAGAGGTGCAGCACCACACAAGACCAACTTGATACTAGAGAGATCCGAGTCGGATAATTCGGCACTTTTGATAAGCTGAACTGCGACTGGCGGTACTAGAAGTAGAAACGTAACTCGGAAGCGGCGGATAACGTCCAGCAATGCTTGTAAGGAAAATTCCGACATGACTACGGTGCTGCAACGCCTCTTAATATTTACAACGCAGAAGGATACTAGCCCCACTATAAATGGTCAGAAAACCTGATTAAATATGCCTCAAGGTGAGAAAGTTTAAAAAGAGAAATCTTCGACTTACTTGCGTGATAGAGCGGAACATATGCACAATGAACGTCGTCGGTATTGTCAACTTTCCGATTCCGCGAATTTGCGGCATCATCTGCAACCATAACCTGTACACAATTTGCGACTAAGTTTCCGTGAGACACCATACAGCCCTTTGGCAGACCAGTTGTCCCGCTGCTAAAGTTTAAAACGGCGGTTCTGCAGTTTTGATTAGAAATAAGCATGTAAGTTCTTGAGGAGCTTCCTGACCTATTTGGTGCATCATCCGCATAAATGTTGTGCCAGTCCAGTTCTCCGTGCTTTGTCAGGTCTGCGAAAGTCATATGAGGTTGCTGTGCGATAGGTTCCTTTCCGTGATCGAATAAATAAATGGCAGTTGACGGGAGACCAACGTCGTTAGCAGCCTTTAGCACCGAGGATAATCTCTTTGTATCTGTAATGATGATCTTGGCTTCCGAGAGTCGCATTTGGTATGCAATTTCTACATTCGATGTAATTAGCTTAGACGCACACCTGACAAGAATAGCTCTACTTACCGCCTACAGTGGACGCCGGATTCACGCCAGTAAATATACCACCTGCACAAAGAGTTCCAAGAAATGCAATAGGAAACAAAATCTACTTGTAAATCAGCGCAAGGTTCAAATGATCCCAAAGCAGGAGACAGATGGGTAAATTACCGAGTTTCCAGCGCAGACCATTACGACATCTCCGGCATTTATTCCCGCAATCTTTTGCAAGCCCTTGCCAAACTTTTTTGTTAACGTTTTCGTCTCATTACTTGTCACGCCTTGCTGGATAAAGTGAATCTATGAAGAGTGGAATATCTGGTTGGGAGCCCAGATCATCTATAGACATCAGAATTGTCAGAGAAGCGGGTTATAACACTGCCTTGTAGAAATGCATAACATAACATACCGAACAAAAAAGACAAAATGTCTGTCTCCGGGATGGTTGCGACGTACGGCGACTTGATAATCATAGTGAATCAAAAGTATGGATTAGAAAACCAAATTAAATGACCTGTGACTTCCTACCCAAAACTGTCTAAAGTAAGTGAAATCCTTGGTGGAACTCTGTTGAAGTTAACTGAAGATATTTCGAATGATCCAGAGGAGCCTTTATGTATCGCATTGTAACTTTGGGCCCTTCATATGTAGAAGAAATAAAATGGGGCATCACGGCACTATAGTTTCTCAACTGTTTGGCCGAGATATATCTTTGTGCAAAATACGTACTAGTACATGTTGGTATACATGTATATTCTACGGCTTAAATTTAACAAACGATCCGGCCTTCGGCTGAAAATTGTGTCTTCTCGGCCAAAAAACGATACATGATAGATGTACCGTACTTTACTTAGCCGAGTAGGATATTGTGCTTACCACCATGAGTTCGTATTTACTCAGCTCGCTGCACTCACTACTGTAGGTGAACTGCACCCTAGCTTGCGACGATTTTCACTAGACCGAGGCTTGTTGATATTGAGACAGGCGTGTCAATGTTCCAAGCCACTTAACTAGTCATGACCAAGGCCGCATCTGAGCGTTCGATACAAGTTTGATCACCGGTGCCATTATGACCAATAGCAAGGCACAGCCTTTATGAGCATGAAAGACCACACGGCACACGACTACTCACTGGGAGGCTTCGAAGACGTCGTGGTATGAGGTTACCACATCTGATGGGAGCGGAGGACAGAGTCGATAAGGCGATAAGTTGAGGTAGACGAGCCAGGATGCTACAGACATATCAATCAAGGGGAGACTGATTGATCGAGAATCCAGACCAACAATCCTATACATGTTACCGAATGCAAGTAATGGTTTGTTTCTGCATGGCTTCCTAGGTGCGACCGGGTTATCCGTAAACTATGAACGGAACATCCCAATCAGGTCTCTCAGGTTGTTGAGTTTTGGCAAGCTATGGAAGCATTGTGGTTGTTTTTGATTGCCGTGAGGCAGAAGAGGTGCGTTGCCACTGGGAGCTTCGGCAAAAATAGAATGAGAGAATCTGTGGAGAAACTCGGGATTTGAGCCCGAGGCGGGGCTCGAACCCGCGACCTTGAGATTAAGAGTCACACGCTCTACCGATTGAGCTACCCAGGCAAGGTGATTGTTTGGCAAACTATGGCTGGTGGTAAGCATTTGTGCTCAATGGAATATTCCCATATCTGAGTTTGAAGCCATGGTACAAAAACTACGATTATTTAGTTGATAATGTTCATAACACCAAGATAGAGAATATGATGAATAAAATCATTGACTCAAATCAAGTATTTCGCTATGTTGGAATTGCATGATCAAATAAATCCCATATAACCTTTTCCCATGTTGAATCACCCTCACAGCTTTCTTTAGTATTATTCTCGGGCAGGGAAAAGTCCATAGAATCATCCCCGACTCCGGCATCCAAGTCTGTTGAAATATCCATGATACGTCCTGGTGTGGTGGGGCCGAATAGATCCATGAAGTCCAACAGTGTTCCCCAAATAGTATTCGAATAGTATTCGGGGTTTGCCCGAATACTCGTAATCTGAGAGTATTCGGCGAATACTCGTACGAATACTCGCCGAATAGTATTCGAGTATTTGCTGAATACTGTAGTATATAGTAATGAAATATGATAATTGTCTACTCTACTTTACTCCTCATCCTCGTTGCCCATAACCCCCCAATCCTGTAGGCAGAGTAGATATTGAAGAGTTGAAGGTAATAACCTGTTCCTTTTCTTTGTGACTATATCACCGCTGACACTAAATATACGCTCTAACGCTGCCGATGAGGCTGGAATTGCTAAATAGTCCCGTGCGATCCGTGATATAACTGGATACTAATACTGCTTTGCCTGCTAATACTTAAGGATATTAGTATTACGGTCGACCCCATTCTCTTTAAACCATCGTTGCCACTCAACTTCCTTAATAGAAGGCCCACAATGCTAATACATCTCGTCGTTAGAATTAAGTTCTCTTAGAATCGCCAGCTGCTCTATTTCAGTAGTAATAGTAGCTTTAATAGCAGCAACCTGTATATCGTTCTCACGGTCTTTATACCAGTTATAGCAAGCTGTAAACTGTGCTCTTGCTCTATCTCGTTTTATAGCGTCTATACTATCTAGCATATAAAATTCGTATATACTTAGGTTGAATCTTAGGTCGCAGATAGTAGCGATTAACGAGTGGCTTGAGCCTTAATTTGTTGTAAGGTTATAATAAGTATCAAGCTTATTATATGCTGCTTTATAAGCTGCGCTAATTGTAGCTATTGTTAATGGAGCGTTTTGCATTACCTTAAGCTTATTTAAAAGCCGTAGATAGTGTAGAATACAGACGTTTAACGTTAGATAACTATCAGCTTGAACTTGCTCTGCTGGTTTGACGAATATCTTAAAGAACGCCCTTAGTCTATGTAACACTTGCCATTCTATTAATGTAATAATAATATTACGCATACTTAAATCCATCGTTTGCGAAGCACATAAAGCATTAATTAGCTGCTTAAGCTTTAAAGCGTTCTCGAGCATATGATATGTTGAGTTCCATCGTACAGGCATGTCGAGGGACATTAAAACCACCTAAATACCTATAGCAGATGCTTGTACTTTCAATGCATCTTTCCACGCTTAACGGTTCCGAAAGACATAGATATGCTAGCGTAGTTTTATAAGAACTGTTGCCACTTCTTCTCGATTAGAAACAAAGCCATGAGTATAAGCTAAGCCTTACTTAAGCCTATACGATTCTGTTTGTTCAGATAGTACAGCTTTTAACATAGTTAAAGCTACTTGAACTGTAAGGTTTATAATATGTGCTATACATCAGACGTCGCCTTCCTTTACTATAAAGCTCTATGGTTGCTGTATAGAAACAACACTCGTGCATGCCCCTATTTCAAACTCTGCGAGCATTGCTGTATTATTTAATGCGTTATCTCTAGTAACAGTAAAGACTCCATGTGTAATACTAAAGTCATCAGTAACAGCTTGAAGCTGCTCTGCAAGATATTCACTAGAATGAATAGGCTCCTTTAGATGTATGATATTAAGAACACAGTGCCAGTGAACCCATTCGTTATTTATCTAATGAACAGTTATTGCAGCGTGCTCTACGCCATTCATTGCAGACCATGCATTAGTTGTAAGTGATAACCGTCCGCCCTTTGCTACATGAGCCTAGAGTTCGATTTGTAGCTTCATACAGTAGTTGCAGAATGTCTTATGTAAATTGCGCATTAAGGAGCTCGTTAATATAGCTAACGTTAATAGACTAAGCTAGTGAATAAGCTGACGAAACGAAGGCCGATTAACTAGACTCATTAGTAAGTTATTAGATACAATAAATGTAAGTAATAACTCTCTATATCAAGAGGTAGGAACTGAGCTAGATCCTCCTACTTAAGGAGTAAAGAATGCTTAGGTGTTTCGGGTAGTTCTTATATTTAGAGCGCCCTGCGAATCCTGTGAACTCTGACTCTATGAACTCTAAGCATGCTGTAGTAATGAAGATCCTAGTTTTATAGCTTCGTATAATAAAGGATGCATGCTTTCAACATGCCTCTATAAATTACTTGTGATATTCTATGTCAAAAGCTTCAGCTTTAGCCTATAATTACAGCCATCTTACATGTAGACAATCTTTATTGTTGTAGGGCTAGTGCTTAACAATGTTCTACTAAATACATTCTTTAAGAACAATGGTGACTGAGTATTTGGGAGTTGTGGCTGTATTTATAGTAATGGTAGAGCTATCAACGGTGAAGACTCTAATGGAAAAGGGGGTGGTAGGCGCTGTATATCCTCATCTTCGTCACTTGGAATCGCTAATAGCTCGGAGTCGCTCATTCTGGTGGAAATATCAAGTAATATATTATCTACAGATCTATTTCTACGGATCTATCTATAAGGGCGGGGTAAAATCTTCGTAGCTTGGCATCTTGGCATCTTGGCGCCAAGGACTCGAGGGCCCAAATACTATTCGAGATCTAGGCAAATACTCGCCGAATACTCCAAATATGGCCCGAATACTGCTCATCGCCGAATACTATTCGAAAACCACAAATACTCTTACTATTTTGGGGAACACTGAAGTCCAAGTTCGGACATACAGCTGTCATTTGGAGACTCTTTAAAATTGTATTATCGAATGTTGGAGTCGAAATTTGTAGGCATAAAGGCATTACTTCGTCTGCTATGATGTCATTCTCCGCCGGTATTAAGTTTTCTTGCAAGTGGGGGTATTCCTCGAGCTGGTCGGCACGTAGTTGTTTAGGGAAATCGGAGTCTTCTGGGAATTTGCCATTCGAGAAGGAGAGGTCGAACGAGAAGGCCACTCTCAGGTGAAGTTTGGGATGTTTTACAAAGATCTGGAACCAGTCGGAGGTATCTGACAAAGGACTTGCATCTTGGTGGGAGAAATGTGACGTTGGAAGGAAGAGGTTTCGCGAATTTGACTCTGCCTCCTCCAGAATCCTTTCCATCACGTAAGAAACCGTATCTATGCCGTTGTATCTCTTCGAGTACAGCTCTATAGATTTATGGTACGTCTCGAGGTAATGCACTCTTGACTGGTTAGAACTTGGCGACATTTTCACGTCTAGCGCTGATATGACAAGAGGCAGAGCAGTGTAAGCAACACTATATGTTTTAGTATGTGGGTTGTAAGGCAGTTGTCACAGATATACGTACGCGCTAATAGGCATATACTGACCCAAGTTGAGCTGAAGGAGATCCTGAACTATGGACGTTACAGCAGCTGCAGAAGAGCAAAGTTCACCCCTAAAAAGATCTAACTGTCGCACATAAGTGTCCTGGCCCCTGCCTAGTAATGACGTCCAAGTTTCAAGAGCAAAGATTTTGTGGTGGCACAAAGCAAGCCTAGCTGAGCTACATTTGGTTAGATACAGCAATGGTTTGAACTAGGCGGGATGGCTGAACATACTAGTAATATATATATAACAGAGATGCATACAACGTAATTGACGCGTGTGATTTTTGAAGAACTGTGGGAATCCACTGATTGATAGTGTTATACCAATTAGTCAATTTCGTCTCATGTGTTTTAGTTTCGGTCGAAACTCTGTTGAAATCGTCTTCACATGCCGTGATGACTAGATTTGCGCCGTCTGCTGGATAAACCATTGTAATGACATCAGTCAGTTCAATGGCTAGCTTGCACTGAGCGAGGAATATTTTTGCAAGAAGCTGCTGTGTCTCAGTATTGTAGACTTCAGATTCGCCTATATCTTCCTCCAGGTCCTCTTCAGTCAATTCTTGGCCGGCAGAGTCGAGATGGCTATGCGTAATTTGCAACGGTCGTCGCACTCCCAGGGGCAAAATTCGATCCCTTATAACGCAACACCACCAGAGTCGTTTCTTCATTTGCCTCTCGTATTTTGTTAAACTCTTATCAATATCATAGTAATGAGCATGATCTGCCCTTGCAGACTGTATTGCAATGTTGAGCCAAAATGTATTAAGGTGTCGTTCAGAATTAGTACTATAATACGACAAAAGTAGACTTCCTTGCGCGATGGTTGATGCATCGTGGTCAGCTTCAAAGTCGAATAGCATCTAAAGAGCACTTAATAACTTACATTTATAAAATTAAGTCAAAATTCCACACTTACCTTTGCTCGAGAGTAGAGTGTTTTTTGAGCTTCTTGGGCGGTTTTATAACCACACATCTGAAGGGTATCTAAAGTGACATACTATACAATATATTAGCAATATCTCCTTGAATAGTCGAGGGGCATAGAAGATGACTGGATGACTTACACTGCAGCTGACGAAAAGCATAGCTTGGAAGAGAAACAAGGATATGCGCGGAGAGTTGTGCCTTCTATCCTTGTTCCTATATACGCTCCAAAACTTACCTTCGTCCAAAATTGGTAGATTAGGATGTACATGAAGAAAATATTCTCCCACAATGATGTCGAGTGTCGATGTGGTTGGGATGTGTAAACAGCCGTTAACTTCAAGTGTTCTTGCATCCTCGGGAGATATGACGGATAACTCGTCAAATTGCAGGAATTTGAAGTACGAGAATATAATGTGGCCATCAAGGCCAGGACTTCGGCCTCCGCCATCTGGCCAACTCCATATTATCTCATTTTCAGGCTGCTGTAAAAAATCTACCCATCATCAGTTAAGACTAACAAATTTAATCTTTGACCAAGGTAACCTAAAAGATAGCCCAGCTAGAGCTATGTTAAGGAACATAAACGTACCATCAATGGAGCATATTGCTTCACCTGCTTGGAAATTTGTTATTGTTGAGAGTGCCGTTTCGCCATAATAGCTCGGAAGGTCTAATTTTGGACATGTCATTATTTCTGGCACATATTCCATAGTAGGTGACAAGCCTGATGCCGTTGTGGTATCTTGGGTTGGATTTATAGCCACAGAGCTAGACATATCGAAATGTGCCTTCTCGCCATCGACTATGAGGTCGACCGGAGCATCACATCGGTATGATACACCTCTTCGTCGTTTCGTCGGTCGAACGATGCAAGGTTCATCATCTAGACGACAATTGGTACATCGCGAAGGAGCGTTGTTGGCAGTTTTGAAGGGTTTATTGAGCATGTCGCATCGGACTTTGCGATTGTTGCATCGAATGCATGCCCTGATAGCTCGGAGCCGACGCGGAGAAGCATCTTTCTGCTTTCTGGGTTGAGTTGCCAGGTTCTCCATCGACAAACCAAAAGAGTTCGTGGTTATAGTTGGCACAGTAAGTACAGGCAGTTGTTTTTGCTCAACTTGGACAGTGAACGTATGTGAAGTAGAAGTTACAGAACCAGAAGGGATTCAGAAGAACGGTGTGAACACTGGTACTGGGCAGTACGTCAATCACCAACCGAGATACCCCGCATTTTTAGAATACCATATAATGCGGGGTTCGTTAGGTCCCTGGTGCTAGTCCGCCGCCCTAATTCACTAGCAGCCATACGTCTTTTTGATTACAAGGTGGTACTAACACTTGCTGTGACCGCAATTTCCCCCGCATTTTTCAGCCGCCCCCGCATTTGCTTCTTGGTTTTCAACCGAGAAACCGAAATCCAGCGGCAAGAAATTAAGCACGTCCCCTTTTCCATCTTCGCGGGGTTAAGCACACTGGTACTGGCAAGTCATGAATCTAGGCCAAGGACTTAACCATTTCCCCGCGCTATGTCGTCCTACATATGCAATGGGCATATATATAGCTCGCAGTTTATAATTCTAGCTCCACCTAGTTATCCTATGGGTATTTCTGTGACGACTTCTAGCATTTTACCCCGATAACTACGTTCAACAACCATGCTCTCCACCCAGCCAGCCCCATTGCCCAAGATCGACGATGTGATAGTGATAGAGAAAGAATCTGCTGGGAGTTATGTGAAATCCGAAGGTGAGGACTTGGAAGGATCTACTGTTGGGCGTACGGATTTCACAGAAACCGAGCAAAAAGAGATTCTGTAAGCACTTGTTCTAGTCTCTTCAGGGGAACCACTAGATGCTAATAAACTTGTAGGCGCAAGATCGATTTCCGCCTCCTTCCTATTTTGGGAGCAATGTATGCTATATCGCTGATGGATCGAACGAATCTCGGTCTGGCAGCCGTTGCTGGCATGAATAGTGATCTCAATCTCATCGGTAACCGATATACCATCATTATCATGGTTTTCTTCGTCATGTATATCATCTTTGAAATTCCAAGTGTATGTAATTACTCCGATTATACTCTACTATTAGCTTACCGTACCAAAACAGAATCTCATGCTCTCAAAAGCTGGGCCCGCCAACTGGTTAGCTTTACTTGGTATCGCCTTTGGTAGTATCTTGATTGGAATGGGCTTTACGAAATCGTTCGAGACTATGGCACTCTGTCGTGCTCTTCTAGGTGCCACAGAAGCTGGCTTTCTGCCAGGTGAGTTAGATACTTGGTTGAGATTAGTACACTTGAGACTTATCTTCTGGTTTAGGCTGCACATTCCTCATTTCTTGTTGGTATAAACGGTACGAAGTTGGAAAGAGGCAAGTAACACTGACTAAACTGTGATTAGACTCGGCGCATTCTGGATTCTTTCGGTTATAGTTTCCGGGTTCGCTGCTGTCTTTGCATACGTCTTGACGCTTTTAAAGGGAAAGCAAGGCTTAAATGGATGGCAATGTAAGTAGAGAAACCCACGCTTTAAAAAATGTTAGCTAAAAAGATACAAGGGATTTTCATCATCGAGGGAGCAATAACTGTTGTTCTTTGCATTATCGGCTGGTTCTTAATAGCCGACTTCCCAGAAAAAGCAAAGTTCCTTACACCAAAGGAACGAAAATATGCCATCGAACGCATCAATGATGATCGTGGGGATGGTGAACAAGACAAGGTTACTCTGCGAGTAGTTATCCATCATCTTGCTGACCCCAAGCTTTACGCTTTTTCTTTCATGCTTATGTCGTCGACTCTGCCCGGTTATGCATACTCTTACTTTCTTCCAATCATCTTCAAGGAGGGCCTTGGGTACTCGACCTCAAAATCCCAGCTCATGAGCGCCCCGCCATATGTTCTCGCAGCTATCCTGACTTATACTTCATCTTGGCTTGCTGATCGGTTTCAAATCCGAGGTCCTGTTATTGCTTTTCACCAGGCTATGACATTCACGGGAATGCTCATCACGGCCTTTGCAGAAAATACGAGTGTTCGGCTCTTTGGGGCATATCTGGGCATTGGATTTCTTCAATACTGATAAGTTTTCCTGCCCACGTGAATGAGATTTAACTGACATTGTAGCACTGTCCCTGGAGTTATCACCTATCAAGCAAACAATATCACCTCCCATAGTAAACGAGCTGTTGCGGCTGGTACTTGCATGATGGGTGGCGGACTAGGTGGTATCATTGCATCTGTTGCATTCCGCTCCCAAGACTCTCCTGGCTATAAAGTAAGTGGTGTAACATCAAAGTAGCTCAAATATTAAATCGTAGGGCTGACTTGATTTACTAGACTGGTGTTTTTACTACGCTTGGGCTGTCGTTGGCTAGTATCACAATCATAGCGGTGTTGATGCTGTGGTTCCGTTACTGTAATAAACAGGCTCGTGCTGGAACAAGGAGGATTAATGGCCTTGAAAATTGGTATGATACTTACTAGGGAAGGATATAGATGGATTAGTGCAAACATTTATTGTCCATTTACAATGGACCTAATCCGAAGTAATTCGTTAGAGCGATGATTTGACACTATTATCTCTTCGCAAGGAGCAACTTCAATCTCTGCTTATTAGTAATTTGACTTGCTTGATCATAATAAGTCTGTTCCTCTTACTATCCCCCCCTAACCATGGGGTAGGCACAGGCTACAACTGGCACTGGCACCACAGAACCGACGGCAACAACTGACACTGGTTCTGGAACCGATACATCAGGCCCAAATACAACTACTAGTGCTTCTTCAACAAAGGTAGAGGAGTCAGGGAGTAGTGAACCGTCGTCTTCAGCGGCAAAAACTTAGCGACTCTAAAGATTATGAGTTGGGGATGGCTTGATAAATGCAGCTTCATAATTTTTTATGTTGATAATATCTGAATGATAAGTGTATGCGATATAAGCTTTATGAGACTGTAGTGAGATGATTTTCATGATAAACTCCAATCGTTATTTATATAATCCCCGAATGTATTGCAATCCCAGGCCTATCTGATGCAAACAAACCATTCGTCCTTTGATAATCAATAATTACTCCCACGCCAAGGTGGTGATCACATACTGGCTGAAGTTTACATACAAAGCATCGTAACTATATCCGGAAATGAATCCAGCGTAAAATTCCACCCCTCGTCGACGCTGAAATTGAAACTTCTCGCGTACGAATCAGGAACCAACACCACAAAAACATCCAATTTCCCTAGCTGCTTTGGAGGCCCTAACCACACTTCCTTCAAGTCAGGCGGTGCGGGGTTCGGACATTCGTGAGATGCGACCGCGATCTTGAGGTGCCGGAGGTTGGGCATTGCGGCAAGAATGGCCCACATGTCCCGATACAGTTGCGTCCGTTTGGTGTCGATGGGCGATAAGCCGAGATCGATAAATTCCCATATCATCTCAATGGCGCTAATGAGTGCAAATCGCTGTGGGAGGACCAGAGATGGGAAATCGCACAGAAGCTGGCGAGTGCCAAAATCAAATGTTGTGGTGCTGTAAAGTATGTCGATTGCTTCCGAGTATCTTGCGTTTAAGTTAGCAGTCTGCAGGAAGATATAGAAGTCGGGGCAGCTAGAACGCCAATTATTTACATTTGTCGACATGTTAGTAGAATCGCGAAATCTAACTTCAGTCTTCCCATCATTCCGTTCGGAGGACCTGGATTCCCATTAACAACCACCTCTTTGCATCGGTCAAACCATATGCTTGGAGAATAACTGTCCATGGTTTGGTTCTGGGTGCAAATGCAATGCCACCACCGCCACTCTAAGATCTCTTTCTTGTTCGTTCTCTCCCTACGGTACTTGCGTGGTGCGAATTCAAACAGCAAGTGGACTTTGCGATGGCCGAGGACATCGTCGTAGATGCGACGACGAAGCTCAATCGGTAGCTTCCGTAGGAGTCCTGATGTATGTTGACCAGGTTCATACAGAGACAACGGTCTGTTTCGAGGTTTGGGCAGACATGGCTGAACATTTTTATCTTCATACTCTGGCCGTTTTGGACGAACAGTCTTGTGATTCTGCGGCTCGGTCAGGACAGTCGCGCTTATCAGTTAGACGGGCATTAAAACCTTGCGATTGAAGAGCTTTTTGAAGTCCACCATCATGAGGTCTAATTGATAACTAGTGGTCTACACGGGCCTGTGTTGATTCTCGTTCGATCTTATCGACGCTGTTAGATAACGTCGCTTATGGCTGTGTCAGACAGCCATAAGCGACGATATCTGAAAGTGGCAATACATTTGAAGATCGCGCAATACCGAATATCATTTACCTCCTGCATCTGTATAAAGGGGGTCACAAAAGCCAGAGGTGGCCATGTTCCGGTGAACCATTAAGCCATTGCATTAAAGGCTAATACGTCCCTAATTTGCTCTCTCATTTGTTCATCACCATCACCACCTCATCTATTTAATGTTGTCTTTTTAGTTGATTCTTTACCTCACCTCAAGCTTTCGCTCCTTTCAAGTGCACGGCATCTAGCAACCCCACAATCACCTATAAGTCACACGATTACTTTCGTAGGAAAGTCACATAATTAAATAAAACTTATATGCCCTATATCCATGGGTGGTTGGGTAGCTATGTATATATATATGACAAGAGTATACACCCAAGTATGTCCATGACTTAGTAAATGCCCCACTCGATAGTGGTATCGTGCACGTTACCATCGCAATCCACTACGCCCTTGGCACCGATCTTGCCTCCGCCACCAAACTGCTTGATGGATTCGTTGATGATGTCGATGATGTCCTGCGAGCCGACCTTAAACGTCACGTCACCGTCGGCGCCGCTCTTGCTCTCGACGCCGAACTTGCATTCGCCAAAGGAGGCGAGCTGTCGCTGGCCGCTGATGCCGGTTGTCCAGGTGGCGCCACCGTCGCCCTCAATGTTCTTGATGATCTGCTTGCAGTCATCGACGGGAGGGGAGGCGTCCGAGGTCTGATCGACAAAGGATGAGATTTGGCAGTGGTCGGGGCCCTTGGCGATGCTGCAGGGGTATAATGGGTCGTCGTCGCTAGGACCGGCGGTGTCCCAAGACTTGTAGGCACGTTCGGGGGTGCAGACGGGGAGGCGGATGAAGCCGGGTGTTGTCAGATCGATCGCCATCAGGTCGTCGAAGGAGCCGCCGTTTGTGATGTCGACAAACCCGCCGCCATTCTCGTTGTTGTTCTGGAGGTAGCTGCGGACGGATCTAGATAGCTTGTTAGTTTAATTCTCACTTATGTCCTCAAAACATTAAAACTCAAAGCAATGCGGTATTTCTTACCCTTGAATCAAATCCTGGACAGAGACACCACCAAAGTTCTTGCCATCTAAGGTGTCAAGGCCAGGGGGAGCCTTGAATTTAGAGTCGACGCAAACTTTATCGCAGTGACCATCATTGCAATTGTCATGGCAAGTTTTAGAGTCGCCCTGAGCTGCGGCCAAGTAGTATAGCTTGTTTTGGTAACAACCATAAGTGGCGTGCATAGTGTCTGCGTCAAGGTAGTCGCCGATAGGGTCAGAGGCACTGCAGTCGTAGCCAGAGTCGATCACGAATGCGTAATGCTTGGAGAATGTCCAGCCAGTGGGGATGGCGTAGGCGAAGAAGGCCCTGGCAATATGGTTCTCCAGCTCGGCCTCGCTGGTCTCGGGTGGAGCGGTTGAGGTCTCGGCGCCGCCGCCTGAGATGAGCTTTCCGTCTGAGATAATGGCGTACAGAGCATCAATGCTATCATCCTCTCCGTTGAAGAGACGCTGAAGCGCTGCTCCAGTGGTATTACCCCACGCAGCAATGGATTGGCCGAGGTAGTTGGAGAACTCGTCTTGTTTATCCTCAGTCCAGTCGCTCTCCTTGGTGCTAAGCAGATCCTTGGCGATCGTGGTAGACTGGCCAATAGCAAGCAGGGTCAGGTCCTTGATGTTGTTTGCTGTTGCCTCCTTCGCGATGAAGTATGGCAACTTGGCGATGAAGTTGTTGAAGAAAGGCGCGGCGACGGCAGAGATGCCGACAGTGACAAGATCGAGTAGGAGCAGCAGCCAGGTGTTGTCCTCTTCCGGGGGGACGGGCGTGAACTTCTTCTCAAAGTCTGAGAGCGCTGGGGTGATGACAGTGGCGGCTGCCTTGTACAAGGCATCGTTGAAGGTCTGATACATTTCGTGGACTATAACGAACGAGTTCCAAAGCTCATAGGCGGCGGCTCCGGATCCTTTATTCTGGAAAGGACTGCACTGCAATGTCTGGATACAGTTGCTGTCGCTCTTTAGGGAGCCGCAGCTGGCGCGCTCTGGACCATTGAGGGTGAGTGACATGGACTGTGTAAAAGTAAACGAGGTTTTGCCCCTGTCGTATTCCTTCCAAACAGCAATGCTATCCTTCCATGCGTCCTCCATGTCCATCCCGTCCCAGCGTTCCTCGGGGGTTAAGCCACGGATGTCTGAAGCCGCCTGACTGTCGCACATAATCTCGGTCCAGTTGCCAGTGCGGTCGCCAACTTGCCAAGGGTTCTTGCCGGCCTTAATGCTCAACTTGTAGTTTAACCAACTCCCAGAGTCGCCAGGGACATCGTTGTACGTCTCCAAATCAGTAGCCCAGTTCGTTGTGCCGCCTAGATTTAGACCAGTGTAGAGTGCATGCCGCTGGGTTCGGACGGCATCATCCATGTAGGCTACCCACTGCGTGTCATCATAAACGAGAATGTTGCTATTACTTGTCGGGTCAACGTAGTGATTAGCAACACGGCTTCCCTCATCCACGATCTCCTTAATTTCAGCGTCAGAGATGTAGCCAGCAGTAGCAGTGCATTTGCCCTTTGCGGCATCAGAGTTCAGGCGATCACCGGTGTATAGACACTCGGGGGTGTGGCAGCCAGCCTGGGCCATGTTAAAGGATCGACCGTAGCTTGTGATACCGACGACAACCTTGTTCGATGGAACTTCAGCCTTCGTTATCATTACCAGTGAGCTCATGGTTTCCGTCAGGTTGACCTGACTACGAAGGCAGTTACCGTTGGCGCAACCTTCCTGAGAGTTGGGATTCTGGGCATCCCACTGCCCATGAAGATCGTATGTCATGTAAACGATATAGTCGATAACTGCGGCGATCTTCTTGAGTGGGTAGGCCTTCAAGTACCAGTATGAAGAGGGAGCCGCAATGGAGACGGACTTGCCTGGCAGCAGGTTCTTTAAGATAACAAGGAATGCCAAGTAATTATCACCATCGTCCAAACTGGCCGCGGGGATACCTGGAATGTCAGGGGCGCCGGGGTACTCCCAGTCAATGTCGACACCATCAAGGTCCTTCTCTTTAATGAAGTTGGCAATGTTTGTGGCCATCTTCAACCTGTTGGCAGCAGTGACTCCCTCGCGGAAGATAGTGCAAGTCTCGGGCATAGTTGAGAAATCCCATCCACCAAAACTGAGAATACGTTTTGGGCCTTGAATGCGTCTGAAATTTTCAAATTGGTATGAAGACATAATGTCACCAACTTCAACCTTATAATCCGCTGTGAGGGTACCGAAAGCAAAGTGTAGGTGAGTGTACTGGGTGGGGTCGATCTGAAGAACATCCTGGAACAGGCATTCGCGGCCGAAGCTGTAACCCTCATAGTAGGCAATCTTACGGAACTCGGTGGGCGCGTCGCCCTTAACCATCTTTGTGCCGCAGTTGGAGATGCAGCCATTGGTTCCGGGCTTAGCGGTTCCTGGGTTGCCAGTTCCGGTGTCAGTGCAGAACTCTGCGGTGATACCACACTGTCCCCAAATGTCACAACAGGCGTTTAGAGCGCAGGGGTTTAGGTCAGCGAGCTTGGTGCCATCGGTTGGCTGCTTGGTGCCAGGCTTTTGCGGACCACAGACGATACCCTCTTGACTAGGCGGCATGGGCGGGTCGCCCGTGCTCAAGCAGATGTTCATGTTGAACTGGAGGGTGTCGCATCCACTCCAAGCCCAAGTGTTCTTGTTGAAGTCCTCTAGGTCGTCATTGGTGAGGCTGTTTGCAGCAGCGATGTTTGAGCAGTTATCATCCTTAGCAACATAGTACACATTGCAGGAACCATCGGCATTTGGCTTTGGCGCGAAGTCAGGGAGAGTACCCGCCGAGCAGCAGACATGCTGTCCCGGTTTCAGAGACGAGCAGAGACTTGAGTCGCTGTTGTATTTGGTGAAGTCAGCGGCGGTGATACCACACCTGACCGCCAATTTACCACAGTCGTCACCACCCTGGACCTGCGTGGTGGAGCACTCAGCACGAGCGTTAAGCTTCACCCGGTTAGACCGGCTGGTGACGGCCGATGTAGAGTTGGTACCAGCAACGGTGCTGTTTGATACGGTAGTGGTCTCGAGTGTGGTAGTTAGCATAGCCTGGCCCTCGAACTTCTGGGAGTTGGGAAACGACACGCAAGTGCCATTAGCCCAAGACTGCATAGCCTTCTGGACAGGCGCAAAGGTCCTGCTGCTAGTGGCAAAAATCCGAAGGTGTGTTCGCTGGTGTAGTCTGGGTTGCAGAACTGGATAGCCACGTCACGCGATGTAGTGTTGAGAGTACTTAGGTTGTCCTCTAGGTACTTGAGGGCGACTGCGCTGACGCCCGCCTTCTGCAAGCCTTTACCCAAGTATATACCAACGGCGGCGCGGCCAGATCGAGCGTACAAGATCTCTGCGGACTCGGCAGCGCCATGTCCGCCCTTCATGTACTTGCGGAGTTGCTTAGAGGCGGAGCGAATATCGGCGGCAGCGAGTTTATGGCCATCGTCCCACCAGCCGACCTCGTAAGTGGCGTCAACAGTTTCAGCAGCGACTGCCTTAACTCTAGACTGTGGGAGGTTTGCGAAGTCAGGACCGTATGAACTGCAGGCATAGATTCCGTGGGCTGTGGAGGCATCGTCGACGTCGTCGTAGATGGAAAAGGCTTGGATCACTGCCTGGTCGCAGGCACTGAACTGCTCCATGTTGTGGTAGGCATTCCATTTGGCTGGGTCTGTCCCAAGATCACTGCAACGCCCCGGGCAGACATTGCTGTTGCGGTAGGTAGGACTGACTGCATGTCTTCGTGGGTTGCCCGAGACAACATCAGCAGCCATCAAGAGGCCATAGGCCACTAGGGAGGCCCTGGCCCAAGGAGAGAATACCATACTGAGAGTACGCCCTAGAGCATAAACAAGTATGATGAGAAAAGAAGATTGGCGAGGTTGAGGAAAGGCAACCAAGCAGCACCAGCCAGCTTTTGTATTGTTCATGAGCTTCATAGCTCGGCCTTACTCTCACAGCCTCGCGAGCGGAGACATGCAACGTCTCCAATGGAACATTTCGGTTTGGTGAACTAATGAAAATACCGAAAATAGTTCGCATATGGATTTGAAGGATGACAACCTGGCTCAGGGCCTTTACCGGATAATTAAGGGTTGCTTGTACCTGTACTGCCCTTGACTAGTATAATGAAGGCGACATGTTGGATGCAGACCTTGGAGCATACAGTCATGCAGTAACAGGGGGGCGTGGGGGCGTAAGATACTACTTGCCTGACCATACATCGCAATGTAGTAGAGGAAACGAGAGGTTTGTGTGCTTTTTTTATTAGACAAGCTACTCTGGACTCGATTGATAGTAGGCTTGACGTTAAAATCCAATGCCCTCATGTAACAACCGTATTGTGGTCATCGCACTTTAGAGTCGATGGCGATGACTTTGACATCCTCTCAGACATGGCCCTTGGCCCTGAAAGCTTATTGACGATTAGAACGGAAAACAGGAAAGAGTGGCTGCCCATCAAAGGATCCCATATATCGTGGCAGATCTTGGCATGCTGCCTGGGACGGAAAAAGCGGCTGCTCATCGAAGGATTTGCTGGGAATTCTTGGCGTTCATAGCGTAGGCTTATGACCTTGTACTATATCCGGGCAAGCAATATAGCCCTGACATCTACTCGGGCAAGCAATGGCTCTGTTATCGCGGTTTTACCTCGGATCACTGGACCAATTCTAGATCGCTGTGAATAACTTGCCAAGAAGCCTAATTCCCAACGTGATTGCGCCTAGGCGTTGCCGATTGACTAATGTAGTTAAGCTTGCTTCCTTCGCTCCGGTAGCCGCCGCCAACTACCATGTAAGCCTAATTGCAAGTCTAATTGTGTTCCTCCAGGATTGCAAACCCTGCCAAGTGTCCATGTAGGAAACAATAGACAGTAAACAATTCAGGGATTTTACATGGATAAACTCATTACGTACATTAACTTTCAGCCACTACTAAAACGAAGAATGTGGAGGAGAAACAGGCACTAACACGGATACACGGACACAGGCGGATACAGGCGGACACACGGATACACGGCCTTAATTCCTACCGTACCTTAAATCTTACATGGAACAGATGTAGGTACGTAATAGCCAGAAAGTGCTGACATGGTCTAAATTTTTAGGTGCATAACTGTAATTTAAGCCATGATCGACCGGGCAAGCCAACACTTGTATTGTGGAGCCTGTTCTAGTAAGCCTATTTAGTTACATGCGCGAAGGCAACAGGTATGTTTCCTTGATCCGGAACGAACGGGAACTCCACATCAAATGGCGAGAAAACCCAGCCCACCAACAGCCACTGCCAAGAATGCTATACCGCCAACCACAGCGCTCGATAGCACCGCGTTCTGGTTTGCGCCATCCACCTTTGGGCACCAGGACGCAGTCTCGATGGCGCAGGCCTTGGCGGTAAAGGATGCAGAAATGTTAGCTGCAGCAGCGGCATCGATCTTGACACCACAAGGGGTGGCGGCTGGTGCGGTCTGTGCCAGTACGGCGCAAGGTCTGCCGTTGTCGAACTTGCCCCCTGAATCAAGCGTCTGCGTGATTTGGAATGCGAAGCCTTGAGAATTTGAGCAGGTGTCTTTGGAAGTAGCTGCGCTGACGTCCGGCACCTTTGCGCCATTCTTAGTCGTGAACACAACCCGGTGCATTTTGGAATCCGTCGTGAATTGCAAGTCATTGTCAGGGCCGGAGCAGTTGGTGACAGACAACTGCCAATCGAGCGCCCAGGTGCCCTCAGTGTTGAGACCCTCCAGGGCTTCGCCGTATTGAATAAAGGGGTTGCTATCCGTGAAGTTGGTCCATGTCATCTCGAAGTTGCCATTCGCAATGGCCTTGGTGTTGTTCCCATAGGGGATAATAGTGAACGCGAGGCTGGGCTGCAGGTAGCCGGCAAGATCGGAGTTCTGGAAAGCAAAGGCGATAGGGATGATGTGTGCGGGTGCGTAGGTATCGTTCTGAGGAAAGACCAAGTCCACTTCCAGGGTGCCCGAGGCAGCCTGGGCAGTCCTAGCGCAAGCCAGAAGGACCGCAATACTGGAGCCAAGGAGACTCATGCTGCGAGAGAAGTTGTACATGATTGATAAAGACGCCGATGAGAGTAAGCCGTGGCTGTGAAGGAGAACAAAAGGAAAGAGCTGATTGAGGGATTCACGTAGACTTGGACTTTTGTGCTGAGGATTTTGTTTGCCGCAACGTTGCAACACTTTACCCCTTGTTTGCCCCTTGGTCTACATAAGCACGTAGACCAAAACAATTAAGACAGCGGGATCTTAGCGTGGGGAACCCCTGTCGGTACTTTTAAGGGTGCATGGCAATGCTTATAGTGCTTGTCAGCGCTTAGCTATTCCTCAAACGGTCGGGCCGAGTCGAACCGCGCTAGAGGCGACAATGTGGAACTGCTATCCGCGCCATGTTACCACAACTCTAAGCAACAAACCACATACCCCCATGAACAAAACCACATGTCCTTTATCGCGCATATCGAAGGATTGACGCTGGTCCATAAGCTGATGGAATGGTAGACGCCAAGGTCTTGGTATTGTAACCATCTATCCTTAGCTAGGGTCTAGCCTAAAGACGAGTTCGTCTGAAGGATGCTCGGCACAAATGGCGAGAACGAAAGGGCAAGGGATGATGAAGTGGGACAAAAAATAACGAAGCTGGCAGAAAGTGAGGGGGGTTCTAATTATAAAAGCAGGTGGTCTTGACCCCCGAGACGTAAATCAGTGCCGTTTTCTCCTTCCACATCCACTTCGAACAATCTATTCACAAGATGCAGTTCAACTACCTCATTGCCGCCGGTCTTCTTCCCGAGCTTATCGCCGCGGCGGCGGTGCCTATGCGCCGAGATGTTAGCTGTAGCTTCTCGGTAGGTGCTAGTGCCGGTGACACCTGCGAGACGTTCAGTGGATCTTGGGGTATCTCTGTCGATCAGTTTCAGAAATTGAACCCGGACGCACAGTGTCCTACTCTTGACGACAGCAAAAGCTACTGTGTGATCGGCACCGTCACCTCGCCCACTGGCAGCGCGCCTACCAGCACCGCCAAACCGACCAGCACCACAGCCGCGCCGACCAGCACCACCCAGGCGCCTACCACCACTACCTCTGAGGCCCCAACTGGTCCCTCCCCTACCATGCCCGGCATTGTAGCCGAGTGTGATCAGTTCTACAAGATCGCCTCTGGTGACCAGTGTGACACTATTGAAGTCAAGTTCGGCATCAACGACAGCGACTTCAAGAAGTGGAACTCGGAGACCAACGCTGGTACGTATCCCTACTTTGAATACAAGAACCTTAAAAGCATGATGTTCTAACCTATCCCAACAGAATGCAGCAACCTCTGGCTCGACTACTATGTCTGCGTTCACGTCCCTGGCGCGACAACCACCTCCCCTGGTACCCCGACGCCCACCAACTCTGGCCCTACGCCGCAGATGCCCGGCATCGTAGCCGAGTGTGACCAGTTCTACAAGATCGCCTCTGGTGACCAGTGCGACACCATTGAATCCAAGTTTGGCATCCGCGACAGCGACTTCAAGAAGTGGAACTCGGAGACCAACGCTGGTACGTATCCCTACTTTTGAATGCAAACTCCTTGAAACATGATGTTCTAACCTATCCCAACAGAGTGCAGCAACCTCTGGCTTGATTACTACGTCTGCGTCCACATCCCCGGCGCGACAACCACCGCCCCGGGTGTCCCCACACCCACCAACTCTGGCCCAACACCACAGATGCCTGGTGTTGTTGCCGAGTGCAAGACTTTCTACAAGGTCGCCTCGGGCGACGGATGCGACAAGATCGGTACAAAGTACAACGTCAGCCTCGCCCAGCTCCGCAGTTGGAACACCCAGATCGATGCGACCTGCACTAACCTATGGCTTGACTACTACATTTGCGTTGGAGTCTAAGCCATCGTTGTGGTAAACACTCTGCATTGTAAGCAAACCTTGCAAAGCACTGCCTCTTCACTGATCTTATATTGTTAAGATTAGAAGCAAGCTCAATAGATTGAACGCATGGGCTTCCTGACAGGAACTCAGGCTAATTCTATTAAATAGAGGCGGATTTAAAAGACGTGGATTTAATGGGCGCATTTATCTACCGTACACATTAATAGCGATTGTACATAGCTATTTTCTCCACGTCTTTTTATTATACTATTCTTATATATATTTATACATAAAACTTGCACCCAAATGCCGTTTCATATATTGCTCTATAAGTGATACTCGTGTTTGGGAACGGAGTCGCACGGGCCATTGAAGGCGTTATTTAGCTAAGCCTTATTGGGCTCGCCGACAGGATGTCTCGGTCTTTGTGAAGAATTTAATATTTCGTGTGACAGAGAAACACTTCCTCCAAAACTATTATAATTACCAGTTTCTCCCTATCTCGGAATCTGGCCACCCATATCAATAATGACCCTCGAGAGAATCGTTATCGTCGGCAAACCAGGCGCAGGAAAGACAACTCTAGCTGGGGAGCTAGCTAGCAGGCTCAGTCTGCACAACGTCGAACTGGATGCCATTAATTGGCAGCCAAATTGGGTTCCGCTTCCCAAGGATGAAATGCGTGAACGTGTCAGGGAATCGATCGACGCCACCGATAACTGGGTACTCGACGGCAACTACAAAGCTGTACGCGATATTGTCTGGGGACGGGCCGACACGTTGATCTGGCTGGACTACCCTCTCTGGCTAGCCCTGTGGCGAGTCTTCAAGCGAACAATGGGCCGAATTTTTAAACAAAAGGAGCTCTGGAATGGGAACCGGGAATCTATTGGACATCATTTGACGCTGGATCCCGAAGAAAACTTGTTTGCCTGGACAATTCGAATGCATAAAAGCCATCGAATCGACTATCCGACTCTTTTCGAGCAACCTGAGTACAGCCATCTGAAGGTTTTAAGGTTTCGGAGCCCTAGAGAGACGGAAAGTTGGCTCCAAACTATACCAAGTGCAAGAGAGGCATGAAATAAAACAGTAGGATTGGGCGAGTGTTGAGGAAGGCACCACGGAGTCACGTGGACCCTGTATTTTGCTTCCATCTGTTTGCTTTTTCCTCGGTGGGGGGGGAGGAGAGTTGCCATTGAGAGCTTTGTAGTGGATACTTATAGCTTCACTACTGGACCAGACTTTTTTAGGCCTAATCCTTATAACACCTCCTAATACCTTCTAGCCCCCTCCTGTGAAATTTCCCAGTTATAGCCCATAATAACTCGATGTTAAAGCCCCATAGTTTGCGGGTGTTATGTAGTAAACAGACTATGTAGGCATCTGAGGCGTGATACCACCGCTCAGCATACTGCTAGATGAAGATCTCAGCAAGAAACTCGTAGAAAAAGTGGGCTTATAAGGCAGGTTATAAACAATAACGACACTATATAAAGTGTGCGTAATATACTAACTTACGAAATAAAGTAGAAATGTAGCTATAATTTTTTTTTAGAGAGCTTCAACGAATTTTATTTATTTTAGTAGTGCTATTATTAACTTAAAATATCGCGTCGTCCTGTTTTACGGCTAATCCGCTTGTCTGTCCGACTCGAATATCACATACATACGTTAGTAGACCTTATATTATGATATATCTTGGCCAGCGGCGGTCAAGAAGTCGAAATCTGCTCCATCCTCAGCCTGGTTAACGTGACGTTCGTATAGGGCCCTATATCCACGGCTTGCACGCTGCTGATTCTGGGCTGCTCCCTCCGCACTCGTTTCCCGTCCTGCCGATGCAAGTATCTCCCGTTCAGCTATCCGTTGTTCGATTTCTCTTGAGTCAACCTCAAGCCCAATGTATCGCCTCTCAACATCACAGACAATAATGTCGCCGTTCCTTACAACCCCAAGAATCGAAGTCGGTATTGCCGATTCAGGAGAAATATGTAAGACAATCGTACCGCCAGCTGTCCCCGACATTCTCCCATCAGAAAGCCGCAACATGTCCGTTATGCCTGCCACGGCAAGTTTCCTAGGAATAGGAATCAATCCTGCTTCCGGCATGCCCGGGTTGCCAATTGGCCCAATTCCTTGGAGCACTAAGACGGAGTTTTTGGTGACAACAAGATCTGGATCGTCGATGCGTTGTGCGAGATCTATGGAGTTTTTGAAAACTACAGCGGGGCCGGAATGTTGCAGAAGGCTTCGATCCTTCGATGCCGAGGCTTTCATGACAGCACCTTTAGGCGCCAGATTTCCACGTAAAACCACCAATGATGAGCTTGGGTATAGAGGATTAGAGAGAGGCCGGATGATCTCAGAAGAAAAGGGAAACGAGCGAAAGGGTGATGCATCGAGAACTTCCCCCAGGGTCTGGCCGGTGATTGTCATCGCTTGGAGATGTAATAAAGGCCGTAGCATATGTAGCAACGCTAGCATACCACCCGCATTATGGAAATCGGTCATGTAATTATCCCCACTGGGTTTTAAATCGATCAGCAAAGGTACCTTTCTTCCAATTTCGTCAAACGTATCCAACGTAATTTCGCCTTGAAGTTCTGGGTGTCGGTTGATGATCGCCATCAGGTGAACCACGGCGTTTGTCGATCCTCCAATGGCCTGAAGAACAGTAATAGCATTGAAAAATGATTCCTTGGAGAGCATTTCTTGTGGGGTGCGTTTAGCTGCGGCAACCGAAACTGCATTCGCACCTGTTTCCTCTGCAATCCTGAGGCGTGCTGATGATATCGCAGGAGCTGAGGCTCCTCGGAGTGGCATGAAGCCCAGCACGGCGGTGACACAGGCCATCGTGCTTGCTGTCCCCATTACACCACAGGTTCCACCCTGAGATATTTAGCTATGGTTTACACGATTTGATAAATCGACCTACCGTGGGTGCCAACTCTTCATTGAGCATGCTGATGTCTTCAATATCAAGGGTGCCAGCTCTATACTCGGCCCAATTACTGCGGCAATCCGTACATGCGCCAAGGCGTTTTCCTCTGTAACTTCCTGGCATCATGGGCCCAGTCACCAATGGCAGAACTGGTTTGTTTGCTGAGATCCCCCCCATCAGTTGGGCGGGCACAGTCTTGTCACAGCCTGTCATCACTGTTAGAGGCATTAATCTCAACACAGAAGGGACAAGCACACCTCCGATCATGATACATGCGTCTAGCGGTTGGGCTTTGATCATTTCCTCGGTGTCCATGCTCATTAAATTCCTGAGAAACATGCTCGTGGGCGAAGAAAAGGACTCGGCGATTGAGATGGTGGGGAACTCAACCGCAAGTCCGCCATTAAGCTGAACACCGCGTTTAGCTGCTTCGATGAGCTGTGGAACATTTGAGTGACATGGGTTCAGGGCGGAGTATGTATTAATTATACCAATAATTGGCCTTGAAAGAGCATCTTCGCTATAGCCAAGTGCCTTAATAAATACCTTCCGGAGAAATAGCGAGAAGTGAGCATCGCCGTAAGACGTCAGCCCCTGCCGGAGGCCAGATGTGGAGGTGATCGGTTTCGATAAATCATAGTCATCATTAAGCGAATGCTTAACGGTCGTATTAGATGATTCTGCCATGCTGGAGGAAGACATGGCCTTTAATTCAAATGAGACGACGAGATGATGGGGGTTTATCACGACATTAGTACTTCTCGTCGAGCGGCGATGCCGTGACAGTTGCGGGGAATAAATGCGGAGGTTCCGGAACTCCCATCAAGCAAGTAGACAGAGAATCCGCCGCAATTTTATAACATAAATGAGGTCAATTAACACCGACAGAGGTTTTAGAGAGTCCACATTTCCAAAATATACCAATCGCTCGCAAAATCGAAATGTTAAGCCTTGAAGGAAAGATCGTTCTCATTACAGGCCTAGGCCAAACTCAGCCTGGGGGATGGGGAATCGGCGCTGCGATAGCGGTTCTCCTAGCTAGGCAGGGGGCTAAGATTTTCGGCGGCAACCGTACTCTCGCATCCACGATCTCGACGAAGAAGGTCATTGAAGAGGCAGGAGGAGTTTGCGATATCCTGGAGACGGATGTGACGTCGTCAAAGTCAGTGGAAGCACTGGTAAAGGCCTGCATGGAAAAGCATGGCCGAATTGATATCCTGGTGAACAATGTTGGTCGTTCGGAGCCTGGATGCCCAGCAACGATGTCTGAGGAGGTTTGGGATTCGCAGATCGAGATCAATCTCCGGAGCGTATTCTTGACTTGCCATCATGTTCTGCCGATCATGGAGAAGCAGGGAGCGGGCACGGTTGTCAGCGTCGCGAGCATTGCGGGTATGCGGTATATTGGTAAACCTCAAGTCGCGTATTCGGCGACGAAAGCGGCAATCATGCAGTTCATGAAGGCGACGGCGGTCATTTACGCGCCGAAGGGGGTGAGGTTGAACACGGTGGTTCCAGGGTTGATGGATACACCGTACACTAAGAGCCTCGTAGGCCGCTATGCGACGGACGGAGGACACGAAGAGTATATGAAGATTAGGAGCGCACAGGTTCCGATGGGGAGCATGGGAGATGCTTGGGATGTCGCCCACGCAGCATTATTTCTGGTTTCCGACGAGGCGAAATATATAACGGGGCAAAAGATTGTTGTGGATGGCGGAATCACATCTTTTACGGGGAGGACATAAAAGCCCGTACAATTCAGTACAGTACCACAGCACACAGCCACGGCACCTCGTCCAGAACACATAGACGGGCGGTCGTGGTGGTGTTGTCGTGCTCTGCTCTTGTATAAAGGTTGTGGGAGGGGGTTTGAGTTGTCAGCCAGTCCTACTCCAGCTGAGCTGAGGTGTTAGGGGAGGATGATTACTACTGAGACGTGGCTGGGTGATAAGAACTGAGGCAGGGATTGTGTAGGACAGTGATCTAGAGGTTTAGCATAGCGCATAGACACTGTTTGGTACGTAGGTGGTTTATAGAAACTGGGAATGAAATTGGGATTCTTGGTTACTGTAAAATTGCGCAGATTGCTGCTGGTTCTACTGGAAGTGCGCGGATTCTGAAAAATGAAGCTTAAGATATTCACAAATTGGGTGGTGAGATATCTTGAAGCTCGATGCGATCAATCTTGCGCAGATTGGCGCTAATGGAACCAAATATGCGCAGATTCTCAAAAGTGAAGCTAAATGCGTTCGAGATGCGTAGTAGGTACGTACCATTCCTACCTCCCACTCGCCTCCCGACGGAGATACCGCACATCAGTGCGGAGTCTCCGTCGGACGGCAATTGATTAGGAGCTGCCGTTCCCTCAGGGAACGGCAGCTCCTAATTAATAACCCACGATAGATATTTTCTCACTCCATAGTATATAAAGGGAATGCTGCCATAGGTGAAATAGATTAAGACATCCATATACATTTCATACCTCAACAAAATTGATTCTGCAATGGATCCCACCCAGAACGACCCCAACTACAGTCGAGTTAGCGGCCCAAGCGCTCAATCATACGTTGAAGGCGTACTCACAGCGAACGGTGTTCTGAAAGAAAATGCATCGATTATTGCCAAATGCCTCGTGCAAGCTGATTTGCGTGGCGTGGATACCCATGGCATAAATCGTATCCCATCGTACATGGCCCGGGTACGAGAAGGTGTGCTCGATGCAAAGGCTACACCAACCCTGACAAAAGTTACTCCAGTTGTTGCCCAGGTAAGTTCCTAATTTTTCTACGACTATGCTGTCCTAACACATAGACAGGTAGACGGACACAACGGCTTCGGCTTTCTCGCAGGCCACCAAGGCATGGCATGCGCCATCGAGATGGCAAAAGAGTTTGGCATCGGCATGGTATCCGTCAAGCACTCGAACCACTTTGGCATGTCGGCGTGGCTTGTACAGCAAGCTCTAGATGAGGGCATGATGAGTTTAGTTTTTACTAACTCGTCGCCTGCTCTTCCCGTCTGGGGAGGAAAGTCGAAGCTCATGGGAGTATCCCCAATTGCCTGCGGGGCCCCTGGTGGAAAACAACCGCCATTTATCTTAGATATGGCCCCATCAGTAGCAGCACGAGGCAAAATCTACAAAGCTAAACGACGAGGTGAAAAGATTCCTCTAGATTGGGCTTTAGATGGAGAGGGAAAGCAAACGGACGACCCGACTGAGGCTTTGAAAGGAGTTATGTTGCCAATGGGGGGCCCTAAGGGGTCAGCCCTCGCGGTGATGATGGACGTCTTCTCAGGCGTCCTTTCTGGATCTGCCTTTGCAGGCCATGTGACTGGTCCCTACGATCCATCGAAACCAGCAGATGTTGGACATTTTCTCGTTGCGATCAAGCCTGACCTGTTCATGTCCTTGGAAGACTTCAGAGAGCGTATGGACTACCTATATCAACGGGTGGTTGGCTCGGATAAAATGCATGGAGTCGATAGGATTTATTTCCCTGGGGAGATTGAGCAGCTGAAACATGAAGAAAGGCTGCGCGATGGAATTCCTCTTGCAGATGCCGAAATCGAAGCACTGAATGTTGAAGCTAAACTTGCTGGCACAAGTCCGATTGCCACGATGTGAAGGTATGGCACTTCGTACAGTTTCTATGTACATATAGCGAGAAGAGAAAATTTGAGATTATCTATTCTACTGGGGCCTAAGAGCCGCCGTGACAGAGTTGGTTGTGTCGGTCTAATGATTCTATTGCTGGTGTTTTATTATAAATATAAATAATCGTGCTGCTAAAATATGTTCACAGGACTAGGCATAACATCTATCGTTTTTAGCAGCAATGATTTAATAAAAGGGTTCAGTCACATAGGCTTATAATGAGTAAACTGGTTATAAATAAATGGAAATAAAGCAATGGCTTCTATAAACTTAAATTTATTGACTATCAACTCTTAGCTATGGAGATTCCTGTTTTAGTACATACTTATTTAAAAAATCAAGTATTATCACATACAAATACGCAGTCCATATAAAGTCAGCATCTCATGGGACGTTCTACATGTCCTGGAGCTTCTATTTAACCGCTGGAGCCTCTCCCCGGTCGAGTAGGTTGATATTTAACCGCCACACGCTGAATCATTTGAAGACATCGACAAACAAGCACATCAATTGTAAATTTAATTAAAGATATTCATCCAAACCGGTAGAATTCAGACCTGTCATATTTTTACCCCATCTTCTTGAGGCGTCACGAACCCCTCCACGAGTTTATTCCCAATCCCTTGACACATATATTCATCCTCGCCGTCAACCTCAAAATCAAATCTAAATAAATCCTCCTTATATGGAAACATATAAGTACTAGTTACTCTACTTTTGGTTAGTCTTTCCATTTTTCGCATGAAATAGATAATGGTTCACCTATGATGTTCCTTGCTTGCTTGGTACTCCGCTAATGCCGCTCGATCGCGATGGTAGCTAAGCAGGGCAAATTCAAAACCTTTGCTTCTTTCGATTGGATCCGTGATTGATGGCCCACCAACTATCAGTCGCCCGTCTTGGACACAGGGGAGTGATTTGAGTGTCTTGAGCTCAGAGACAAATAGCGACTTGTGTGCATCAGAGACATCAGAGTGAAATTTAAAGAGAACTGTTAACAGACGGTTAGTACGATGTGGCTCAAAATGAAATGAGATATGAGCTTTCAGCTTACCAATATGAATAATAGTCATTTTGAACAGTTGAGCGTGAAGGTTGGACGGATTTAGAAGCCGTAGATCCAAGAACAAGTAATTGAAGCAAAATGGAATCAATTCATAGTAGCAAGAGAAACCAAAACTTGACGCCGAGGAGGTTATTCACCTGCCCTTTTATTCATTCCGTCGTTTCCAGGGACAAGCACGTGATGTGCGGATAGAACCGCCACACGGGGAATATAAATTCTCCCCAACGGAGCCTCCGACCCTTCGTCTTTGCATACTTTACGCAATCCCACTATCTCTCTATTTCCCATATTCTCTCAACCTGCGCATGGGCCCCTCTTTGATGCCGAGCTCCAAATAGTCTCAAATGACCCATGAGTCCTTCTCCCGATTCGTTCGCGGGGAGTCCGTCTAGTCACGTGCAGAACACTCCAAGCCGGCCCAGTCGATCCCGTCGGACGCTCCGTATTCGGGTTGCTTGCTTCCGTTGCCAGCGCCGCAAAATCCGAGTACGTTCTACCGTTTCAACCATGAAATATCAGCTAACACGGATTCAAATAGTGTGACGGAGTCATCCCGTCATGTGGCTCTTGCTCAAAGGCAGGAGTAGAATGTACGGATGGCGGAAAGCTGGACGGCATGGATTCACCCCGCGCGTAACTTTTACTCTTATCACTTGTTCCCTGGTTTGGACCTAACATATCTATTAGGTACATTTCAAGCCTTAAACGCCGCATCCGGTGGCTGGAGTCTACAATTTTGACGAATTGTCCCTATATTGATTTGTCGCAAGGTCCCCGGGCTCTGAACGAGTCAGGCCAGGATGATCTAGCGGATGAAGGAGAAAACAGAGAGAATAGTCTGTCACAGCCCCCTTCCCAGAGCCTAGAGCAGACACACGACGATGACAGTGTCCTTCCACACCCGGAACTGTCTACGGTAAGTCAGAGCGTGGAACAGTCCAGCGAAGCCCCCCGCCATCAAAATGAGCAACAGCGGGGACTTGCGCATGAAATTGGGCTGGTTTCCCTATCTGCTGGAACGGACCCCAAGTACATTGGGCCTTCGAGTGGGTACTTCTTTGCGAAGCTATTGCTCTCATGTGCGAGGCAAGGCAAACAGAGCTTTCCACCACAAGAGCAAGAGCAGAGCACAGAAAGTCGCTTGGCTCGGCTCTTTCCTCGGAGAGCATTATCCGTTCCTCCTTCTGCATTGCCAGAAGATATAGAGTACACAATAAAGATTTCAAAGGCGTACTTTGAGGCGATCCATCCGCAATACCCTTTTCTTCACAAACCATCGCATATGAAGCTCATTGAGCATGTCTATGCAGAGCCGGAACCATTGCCAAATGCGGCATTCCAAGTATACATGGTAATGGCTATTGGAGCTACAGTTCTTTCTAGACGTCTAAAGCTTCCCTTATCGGGCGAAGGATTCTGTGTTAGTGCGATGAAGTATTTTGACAAGCTCTGCATCGAAAATTCCCTGAAAGGGTTGCAAAGCCTTCTTTTGCTGCTTATCTACACATTGAATAGCCCTTCTATGGGTCTGAACATCTGGTATCTCAACTACCAGTGTATTGCAGCGCTACTCGACCTTGGGCTGCAACGAGATGTTAGATCTGGAAGGACACTATCAGTTCTTGACCAAGAGCTGAGGACAAGAACCTTTTGGGTCATATACAGCCTTGATAGGTCTGTTGCGACAATGATGGGGAGGCCGATTGGGCTGAGAGACGAAGCTTGCGAGCTAAGAGTAAGTCACGTATCTGCTTCTGTCTACTTTCTCTAACGCTTTGAAGCTACCAGCGGACGTGGAAGATGTCAAATTGACCGCAACTAGTATGCAGCTACGTCTAGAAACCGAGCAGCCGACCCATATGAGTAGCGCTATTCATCTTTTTAAGCTGGCGCAGCTTAATTCCGAGATGAAGTATATACTGCATAGCATCTCCGCCAAGGCACCGCCATATACCTACCCCAATATTCCAAATATACTACAGTGGCAAAGTGATATTACTGTGCGCCTAAAGGCGTGGTTTGATCAAATACCTCAATTCACGGGCGATCAGATCTACATGACCCATCTCTGCCAGATCAAGTATCACGGTATTATGATGCTTCTCATGCGTCCAAGCCCCGCAATACCAAACCCATCGGTCGATTCACTTCGGTCATGCTACGAAAGTGCAGTTGCTAGCATTCGAGTATATGACCAGCTCTATAAGCGCGATCTCTTAGTTTACAGCTGGGTCACTGTGCATTCTTTATTCTTAAGTACGATAACTATGCTTCACTGCATATGGACCGTGCCAGAAGTAACTTCACAGATCAAGTTAGATGTGCTAATGGCCGATTTGAAAGCTGGGTCAAACGTCCTCAGCGCTACTGGCGAGCACTGGTTGGAAGCGAAACGAAGTAGGGACGTTTTAGACGAACTCTCGGGAACCACTGTGCGCTGGATTATAGAATCAAGAGCACGGGGTACGGAACCCGTATCTCGTGCTGGACAGGGAAGAAGAGGTGCTGGATCTTCTGCTAACAACATTGGTGCTCGTGGCGATACGAGTCGACTCGAAGATCAGCCAGTGCAATCTCCTGGCAACCAGTCTCTCCTGAACTACGAACAGGGTCCAGAAATGGTGTTTAGCCAGCCGCAAGGACTGGATATGAACCAAAATGGCCAGGACTCTGGTGTACAGCTCTATACGTCGCTGTTCGGCGAAGATAACCCGACGGATCAGGTTGATTTCACCAATCCCGCAACCGTTAATGCCTTTATGCATAGGGTATTCACAGATTTTGAGCCCGTGTACGATTTTGGACAGGACTTCGACATGGATCAAATCATGGACGGACAATTCTGATTCGTCTAATGTAGGGAACGCGACTGATTGATTTGTCCCATTTATTGTTTAATAATCGTCAAAATTCAGTTTAAACAGACTATCTCAGTAAATAATTACCATGAGTTAGCATGTATATATATAACTTATACTCTGGAGGCAAGGCTTCCATTATCTCCGTATGAGAGAGCTCATGAGTGTTTTCATCGAAAGTAAATATATTAAGGGAAAAATTAGGAAATTTGCAGGTTCTACAGAAACGCAGCCTCCCCTTTCCATGACGCCGAGAATGTAATTATGCAACGATACGAGGTGTAGGAGAATGCATCGCCCGAATTCACGTACCGATGCCCATGTATGAGTGTAACTTGAGTATTTAATCGAGAATTACTCAAAACGAGTGGTACTTGGGTCAATATTAAGCCCCAAACGTGGCTATCTTGAAGAGCATATACTACGATATTTTCAGAGGGGACGTGATTCCTCCCTGCTCGAAAGACCAGTGCAGTCAAAGCGCTTAGTAGACTCACACGCCTGGTATGCGATCCTGTCCAACGAATTTGGCGCATTTGGCTCCTGGCATCGAAATTTTCCCCTATTATCAATCAAACATGGTGTCAGGTCTGGGCACTTTTTTCTGTAATTTGGAGTCAGCGCCCAGAATGAAGCGTTTCTCTCAAAGAGGGGAGGAGCTGGGGCTACGCAGCGCGATTGGGGCTCTTATGTAAATCTTAGTGATGCTCCACCGTTGACACACCCAACCCACTCTGGGGTGGTGGAACTTTCAACATTTAACGTATGAGTAGGTACGCGCGTTTGTTGAGAAATCTCCAACAATCTCCAACGGAGTGGAGTCGAAAAGGAATAGGAAATGAGGGGTGATTCTGAGCCCTGAGGGAATTTTTGGGGTTTGAGGGATTTCTTAGCACCGACATGATGCCGCAACCCGCAAATTTAAGAATAAAGTGAGACTCTCTGCGTCAGACCGCTTCCTTCACGACGAGAAGGATTATACCAGCACTATCTGTAACGTGGTATCTTATAGTTGTCTGTTGTCTGAGCATGTTTGCTTTTTGAGTTAAAGTGATCAGATGGAAATAACTTTTGGCAATGTTTGAGTCGTCCTTGAGGAACATTTTGGGCAATCAGGCCGATCTGATCGACATCATCTCCAAAACCCACAGTAAAAATAGATGAGGGGTAGACAGCGAGAGTCGAATATGCACGGAAGGTTTTCGGTAGCTGGAAACCTTCTG
Organism: Pseudogymnoascus sp. 05NY08; assembly: GCA_001662605.1. NCBI lineage: Eukaryota > Fungi > Ascomycota > Leotiomycetes > Thelebolales > Thelebolaceae > Pseudogymnoascus > Pseudogymnoascus sp. 05NY08. The sequence goes on from KV458911.1 coordinate 43,282, forward strand.
GTATGACGCCAGACCACGAAGTAGCGGCCATCTGGCTCTAGCCAAGGATAATGTTCTGACAAGCGGATTAAGTAAGGGGAACGGGGATCAGTGGGGTATGGGGGAGGGGGTTCTTGGACACCCGGAGGGAATGCCGAGCCAAGAGAATTTCTGAAAATCGAGGAGAAAATAACCAAAAACTCAGACGCTAAGATTCGCGAAGGATTTCGCCCTACCCCTGTTTCCTGCTAGATTACAGGATCGAGATAAGATGCTGACCGGGCTGCTTTGGGTTTGGACGAGGTAGGTTTAGACGAGAAGGTAACAGCGATCACCAGCATAACATACTAGATACAGCGGTGCCAGGCAGACCTTTTCTTAATGGTAGTCAAGCTACTACTATGCATTCTCACTCCACGCGGCACGCGCAGTCTTCTGATGCGTTTCCTTCCTTGATTTCTGTTAACGCGCTATGCACACGCCGTCCATCGTCTGCGCTTGGCGGCTCCTCCCCGCTCTGGCAGTCAGATTTTGGTGGTTCTTGGGGGAAATAGCGCACTTTCCCGCGCTAGCCTGTCGCTCCCCGGACCCCAGACACGGCAAAAGTCAAGGTTACGCTCTCTTGGGCTCGCTTTGGACTCTTCTTGGACTCTCTTGGAGTCTTGGACTTTAAAGCCTCCATAGCCGTTGGCGCAGTTGCACCGAAGTGTGGCCGGAGAAAATGTATTGCGATCGACGGCAAGTACGGCAACACCGGTTTATGTGGCGTACAAGGCGTCTTGGCCTCTCAACACTGATTATACGAAACCGGAAAGTGGTCCGACGGTCGGTGCGTGAATTCATCATATTGAGAATGTTAGGAACGGGATGTCAAGCTGTGAATAGGTACTTTGCAGCTAATGAGAATCTTTACTGATGGCATGTACAGCTGTTCTACTCCTACATGATTGTGATGGGTAGTCGCGTTCGCGTTTAGCGCTCCTTCACGTCGTGTCTTAGACGACATGCATACAGAACAAGACGGGATTGTAATCTACTACTGACTCGTGCTGGATGCCGGCGATAGATATTGGGTACACTATACTGTACATCTCATAAATATGGATCTTACAGTTCTGTGAACTGTGAGTAGACGTACAGTACAATGTACTCTAGACTCCTGGATTCCGCTGAGCGAAGTTGACAGAGGGATCACTCTGCTCTGGGCTCACTGATACTAGGTAGCCGTCCCCACACGCGACCTATCACAATTAATTGCCAAGGGTCGACAAGCGGAAGGATTCATTTATGTATGTGGGGGTGTTGATAGAACGGTTACACTGATGAGCACTCTATTAAACGGTACTCCTCAAGTAGCTGCGGTATGTGCGATTAACGCGCCGGGATGTGCCCATAGGCGTTGTGTGGCGCATGAGGCTCTCACCAGGGCCGGTTACAATTGCCATGAACTGACGGCCCACAGAACATCAATCCGTCTTCCAGCTTTGGATGAAGAGGGTGGCCGTTGATTACCGCTGTACCTTTCTACACATATTATCAGTTCATAGCGAATACGGCATATAACCAACTCTATGCACCCGTTATACACCTATTATGTGATAGGTTGATTTTGTTACCAGCCACGAGAGCAGACCAACCGCCAAGTGTCAGTTTGAGTCAAACAGCGAAGCAATGAGAACGCCAATATATTATGGTACGAGTTGTCCGTATACAGCATTGGATGACCCACCGGTACAATCTGTCATGGCTTCAGTCGCCACAAAACCACATGAGATGCAGCATCTATATGTACGCTCGACCCTTGCGACGGGAGTCTGGGCACACTCTTGGACCAGAAAGGTAGCAGCCGATTAGGCAAGGAGTGATAGTGCAAAGGAATCCCCTTTCCCACCACCTCCACCACCTCCAATCCTCCATACGCGCGAGTGGCCCGATGCATCGCCGCTCCCCACTGCCCCTCCCACTACTGTTGGCGTTCCCTGAGACATGCCTGGCGACGTTATAGAGTTGCCCTTCTTTACCACAAGGGGCATTCCGGTTTGTTTATTTTTCGTGCAGCAGATGACGATGGGGCGCGCTTGGTGGTGCGGTGCCTAGGAACACAATATCTCCAGCTTATTTGATTCGTTACGTATGACAGTTTGTACCCCCATGGCTGGCCTAGGGACCCCTTAGCCATACCACCTTACCACCATCCACCCATCATCCCCTTGCGGGGTGTGGGGTGCGGAGTACAGACAATGCGGAGGTCTTAGTGATAGCATCCTTGGCGAGGCCGCCCGTCGACCGCATGGATGAAAATATTTATATATCCCAGACGTCTGTCAGTTTCTCCAGGACATCTCAAGCAACCTACCCCGCCTTCACATTGCCCTCCCAGCAGACGAACTGAGAGACAATATGGCGCCCGAAATCGCGATGTCGAAGCCCATCCAGGACACACCTGATGGGCCAACTTCCGAGTATGAGTGTCTTATAATTACTGGCCTGGTATTTACTGACACGTCCTCACAGAGAATACAAGCGCACATCCTCTGAGGAGGGCCATCACACTGATCATGTTAACCTGAACGCGAATCTTGAGGCGAGGTAAGCATTTTTGTTATAACTTGTCCTTCCAAAGCGATTCTCATATTAGGCTGGCGCGTTGAGCACGTGAACATGCCAGCATTTGGGCCACACCTTTGCATCTTCACTCAGCTTTGATGCAGGAACTAACGAGTAATACAGAATCCAAAATCCTCTCGCCGCAATTCCTAGAGAGACCCTTTTCCGCCAAGTCGATGCTTTCGCCGAAGAGAAAGGGCTCACTGAGCACTCTGAACTCATCCGCAAGGGCGCGCTTGTGGCGCAAGACCCAACCAACTACGAGGACATCGATGGCGAATACGCCCTCAGCCCCTTGGAAGTTGAAGATCTCCGCAATGAGGTCCTCCACAAATGGCGCCAGCCCAGAGCCCTCTACTTCACTATCATCACCTGTTCTATCGGTGCTGCTGTCCAGGGTTGGGATCAAACTGGCTCCAACGGCGCAAACTTGGCCTTCCACAAAGTCTTCGGCATCGACGATACTTCTCTTAAGGACACGTTCATAGTTGGTGTCGTGAACGCTGCTCCTTATATTGCATCCTCACTCGTGGGATGCTGGCTCTCTGACCCTCTGAACTACTACTTTGGTCGACGCGGCGCAATCTTCTTCTCAGCTATCTTCTGTCTCCTTCCCGTCCTCGGCTCTGCATTCACACAAACCTGGCAAGAACTATTAGCCTGCCGCCTGCTCCTCGGAATTGGCATGGGCGCCAAGGCATCTACCGTCCCCATCTACGCCGCCGAAAACAGCCCTGCATCAATCCGTGGAGCCCTCGTCATGACATGGCAGCTGTGGACAGCCTTCGGTATATTTATTGGATTCGCTGCTAACCTCGCTGTGGCAGGGACTGGAGCCATCTCATGGCGCCTGCAGCTTGGATCTGCCTTCATCCCAGCCGTGCCCCTTCTTATTCTCATCTACTACTGCCCCGAATCCCCCCGTTGGCTGATGAAGAAGAACCGCTATCAGAAGGCCTTCGACTCGCTGCTAAAGCTGCGTAACAACCCGCTCCAGGCAGCTCGCGACCTATACTATATCCACAGCCAGCTCGAGATTGAGCAAATGGTGATTGGCGACAGCAACTACGTTACCCGCTTCATCCAGCTTTTCACGATCCCACGAGTCCGCCGCGCGACCCTCGCGTCCTTCACGGTCATGATCGGGCAGCAGATGTGCGGTATCAACATCATCGCCTTCTACTCGTCTTCGGTGTTTGAGCAGAACGGCGCCGATGCCTTCCACGCCCTCCTTGCCTCCTTCGGTTTCGGTCTCGTAAACTTCGTCTTCGCCTGGCCTGCTATCTGGACTATCGACACCTTCGGGCGCCGCTCTCTTCTTCTCTTCACGTTCCCCAACATGGCTTGGTGTTTGCTCGCTGCGGGACTGTGCAGTCTCATCCCCGTTGAGAAGGTCGCTCATCTCGCTACCGTTGCTATGTTCATCTACATCTTTGCCGCCTTCTACAGCCCCGGCGAGGGTCCCGTCCCCTTCGCCTACAGTGCTGAGGTCTTCCCGCTCTCCCACCGCGAAGTCGGTATGGGCTGGGCTGTCGCTACTTGCTTCTTCTGGGCTGCTGTCCTGGGTATCACATGGCCCACCATGGTCCACGCCATGACCACCACCGTAAGCCTCTCTCAACCGCTCCCCCTATTTTCCGAATTTTCAAGCTAACCTCATCTTCCAGGGCGCATTCTGCTTCTACGCCGGTCTCAACATCGTCGCCTTCGTCATGATCTTCCTCTGGGTCCCCGAGACGAAGCAGCGCACGCTCGAGGAGCTGGACTACATCTTCGCCGTCCCAACACGCACTCACATGCACTACCAGGTCACCAAGGCACTGCCGTGGTTTTTCAACAAGTACATCATGCGCCGTGACGTTGTGCTTGAGCCTCTGTACAAGTTCGATACTAACAGCCACAACGACCGCCTTGAGGAGATGAAGGCGAATGATGCGGCTAGGAAGGAGAGGAGGGAGAAGGCTACTGTAGACCAGTTGCAGCCATCCCCGACGGAGTCGACGGATAAGGTCTTTGTGGAGACTAAGGAGTAGATAAGTGTTGAGGGTTAGAGGAGGGAGAAATTGGGGTTAGAGGGGTTGGAGTAGGAGGGATGGGGGATTTTCATTCACGATACCACCTTTATTGAATCACATTCGTTTCCTGCACTTTCTGTCTAGTGATTTTTTGACTATATATACCCCGGAGGATGTACTCCGCTATCGCCACCAAGAGATGGAGCCGCATATGTCCAGAAAATGCTCTGAGTGGAATAAACCATAGAGACGTCTCTCTCCAGGGTCTTTGGAGACTCGATCGTCGTGTTGGTTGCTGTGTATGTGGTCCTTCCTATCACTGCCGGAGATTCTCTTGCTACCGCGTAACTTTTCTCGTTACTATGTAGTCGTTCTTGCGCCACATAGGGTTTCTTGTCACCGAGCGGAACCGCTACCGCCGTCCTTTTGTTGCCGGCAACAGGTTTCTTGCTACTGTAGACCCGAGAGCCTGACCTCTCACTATCTGCCCCAGATTTTTCTTCTGGATTTGTCGTCTAATGTTGGAAAGGTTGAGCTGATATTTGTGGTGACGACCGATGAGTAAGGAAGAAGAACCGGGTCGGGCCAGAACTCGGCCTAAATACTTGTACGGTTTGCCGGGTAGTTGCCCGATTACACACACAAGTTAGACTTGAGAGGTTTTTGGTTACTGTTTCATTTTAATTATATTCTCACATATGATTCTATATTCGGAAATTACTACTGTAGACGCTGGGATACCTGGAGAGGGGGTGTGTTGTAATATGGTCACACGGCCTCAACATAAGGAGCTACACTTCATTTTGCAGGTAATAGGGAGAGAAGAAGAACGAGAGGAGAGGGTGGAGGACACGATATATATATAATGATATTTCTCGCAAAGCCGAAAATCACTATTGGTGGAAAAACATGGAAATGTGAAAACGCTCCTTGCTATCTATGCAGATGATATACACAACCCCCCTTTTACTCCACATCCCACATCCCAGACCCCCACCCCTACGTCGGCGCAGGAAACTCATCCTCCAACTTCAACCTAACAAGCACATTCATACTCAACAACTCCTGCACCAACAACTTCGCCGCATACGGCATCACCATCCTCGCCACCCCCCCCTTCCTACACGTCTGACACCACCCCTGATACCCCATCAACCCACACCTCTCACAAACATCGACCTCATGCGCATCGGAACTCAACATCAACCGTTCCAAAAGCAACTGACTCGCTCCATACGCAATCAAACAATCTCTCTCCATCTCCCCCAATCTCAACCCACCCTGCCTCGACCTACCCTCCGTGGGCTGGCGCGTCAAAATCGCCCTGGGACCCCTAGATCTCGAATGCAGCTTATCCTGCACCATATGCTTAAGCTTCTGATAATAAATCGGCCCCATAAACACATACGCCGGCAACGCCTCCCCAGTAATCCCACTCGTCAAGAACTCCTTGCCCGCATAAGCATACCCCGCGTCCACGAGCCCCTGGCCCATCTCCTCGACTTTCGAGCCGCCGAAACAGGTGCCGTACTCGTGGGTGCCGCGGATGACGCCGGATTTTCCGGAGAGAAGCTCGAGCATCTTGCCGACTGTCATGCGGGAGGGGAAACCGTGGGGGTTCATAATGATGTCTGGGGTGATGCCGGTGTCGGCGAAGGGGAGATCTTGAGCGGGCGCGATAAGCCCGACGACACCTTTTTGCCCGTGGCGGGAGGAGAATTTGTCGCCTAGTTCGGGACGACGGGTTTGCCGCGTTTGCACTTTGATGACTGTGCTTTCGTTTTCGGTTTGGGAGATGAGGATTTTATCGATGTAGGCCGGGTCGGGGAGGCGGTAGGACATCGAGGCATCTTTCATGTCTGAGCTGCGCCCGGAATCCGAACCGATGCCTGTGGAGGAGGTGTTGAGGGGAGTCTCTTTCTTGACGTACACGTCGCCGTTGCGGGCTATCTCGCCGACGTGCGCGAGACCGTCGGCGCCGAGGAGCTGGTGCTTCTCGATGGGCACAGTGGCACCGTCGGAGGCGCGAACCTCGAAGTCGCGGTCGCCGATGCGGTCTGCGCTGCGGTTTGCGTACTTGAGAAGCTTAGTGGCGTATTTACGGAGGACCTGGCAACGACCGAAGCCGCGGTCAAGGGAGGCGCGGTTTAGTACCAAGGCATCCTCAATATCGTACCCGGAGTACGACATGACGGCCACGATGGCGTTCTGGCCAGCGGGTAGTTTGTCGTAGCGGATAAGCTCGATGGTGCGGGTCTTGACCATAGGTGCCTGTGGGTACACCATAAGGTAGAGGAGGGTGTCGATACGTGCGAATTGGTTGTAGGCGATTGCGCCGATGGCTTGCTTACCCATGGCACATTGGTAGGTGTTACGCGGGGACTGGTTGTGGTGGGGATAGGGAATGAGACCAGCGACAGCGCCGAGGATGGTGAAGGGTTCGATCTCGAGATGCGTGGTTGCGGGTGTGATGGCGTTTTCGTACAGGGCGATCATGGCGTCGTTCTCTTCGTTACAGTCGATGTACTCGACGAGGCCGCGGTAGAGGAAATCGTCGAACTCCATGGTGCCGTCGCGTAGGGCCGCGAGGTGGTGGTCTTTTATCCGCGGTACGCCGTTTGTGACGATGATAAGGGGGCGACAGATGCGACCCTCGTCAGTGGCGATGTGGACTGAGCTTGTGTGGTGATTGATATAGCAGCTTACGAACTCGGACACACGTCCCGTACGACGGAAGGTCTTGAAGCCAGCCAGGAAAGCCTTTGGTTTCCTCGTCAAGGCAAGCGGTGTACCGTTGATAAAGATAACATAAGCACCATCGTCGTAGATCTCCTTTCCACTCATAGACACGATATCCTCAGCACCGAGAACAAAGACTAGCTTACGCACAGGCTCCTCATCATCGTTGGTTGTAATATGCGTCATGAGCGCCAAATTCTTGACAAGACCACAAGCCTCACCTTCGGGCGTGTCGGATGGACACAGCATACCGAATTGCGAGGGCTGCAACGCACGCGGACCAGATACCTTGCGCGTCTTCTCGAACTGGGAACTGATACGCGTCATCATACCCAGGGCAGCGATATAACTCAACCGACTCAGCACATGCGTGACACCCGCGCGCTCCATCTTGAAACGCTTCAAACTCCAGTTACCCGTCGAGATAGCACGGTTCATGCCCTGCGTGATGTAGTTGCCATGCGACTGCATGTGCTGGTAGGCGTCGAACTCATTAGTGCGGTTCGGCTTCTTGAGCACCTTGTCGATGTTCATCTTGAGGTCCGAGTTGAACTTCTTGAACAGATCCTCGAAGAGGAGTGACAGGAGTTGACCTGCCAGCTCGAGACGCTTGTTACCGACGTAATCGCGGTCGTCGACCAGCTTTGGGTCGTGCATCGCCATCAACACACGTCGAACCATGAAGCACACGTATAGCGCCTTTGGTCTGAAATCCAGTCCCACGACCGGAACGTGCGTGATAACGATATTCGCCAGCGCCTCCAGGCCATCCTGTGCAAAGTTCCGCCGTTGCGGTTGCCCGAACCTGCTCTTTCCCATCTTGACCCTTCCACCGATCCACTCTAGCGCCTGCTGTTGCGAGAAGATGCCCAGCTTGGCTGCCTCCTCAAAGTTGACTGCAAAGTCATCCTGGTACGTCGCATCGGTTCCGGCAACAAGCAGCAACATCTCGTGGTCAGACTGTACACCCATCGCCTTCAGCGCAATAACAATCGGCACCGCCTCAGTGAGGACATTGTGCTGAAGGTATATCCTCTCCTTCTTCATCACCACATAACTCTTCGACTTCCTTTCATGCGTCGAACTCGTCACCGACGCCGAGACCATCGACTTCTTCGCATCCGTCTCAACAATCACACGATTCTTGCTCAGCTGCTCCTGCACGAGAATAACCTTCTCCGTCCCGTTAACGATAAAGTATCCTCCCGGATCCAAGGCGCACTCGTTCATGTATGCGAGCTGGCCGTCGTTGCGCCCGGTAAGTCGGCACTTCGAACTCTTCAACATGATAGGCATGCGCCCGATGGGGATGCCGCGGCGAGCAACGATGCGTTTTCCGCGCACGTATTTGATGTCCACGAAGATGGGGGCGGCGTAGGTGAGGTCGCGAAGGCGACACTCGTTCGGGGTGACATCGTTCAGGGGTTTGCGGTCGTCGTAGTCGAGGCGCTCGGGGGCACCAACACGGATGTCTGTGTATCTGTGAGGGGATCGAGGTTAGTGGTCTGTAATAGTATTCCCCAAGACGTCGAACGGGAGAGACACACTCAAGCCAGAAGGTATTATCCACATCACTCCGTACGAACTTATTCGCCTTCAGAATATCCTTAATCTCATGATCGACAAAATAATTAAACGAGTCGATATGCTGCTTCACCAGTCCCTTCACCTTCAAAAAGGCAGGGAGCAGATTCCATTTATCCTGTAAAACACCCCATCATAAGCAACCATCATCGCATCAAAAAACGTTCTCAAGGGAAACCCATACCTTCGCCGTGTCAATCGGATCCGTTAAGCTCTTCCCCCCATAAAACGGCTCCAGCAGCGCCTCAAATCCCTACATTTCATCATTTGTCAGCCATCCATCCTCCCCCATTTGGAGGGGCATCAGTCATCGCAGCGCAAACATACATCATTCCCCACCGGCCTTTGCGCCTTCGCCCTCTCCCTCCTCGCCGCCAGCTTCCGCCCTTCTTCCGTACTCAGATCAAACTCCTCCTCCGTTGTCTTCTCAGCCTGCGCATCCGTTAGCCCCTCTCCCCATGACTCCATCCGCGGGGCACGTACCTCAGGCTCAGGCGCCGGCACAGCCGCTGCAGCAGCGGGCGCAGCAGCAGCGCGTTTCCTCGGAGGCATAGAGGCCTGTATATGTCGTCTCTCGTGGGGTATATGCTACCTTTCGTCGCGGCGCATGGTTGGTGATTTGGTCGGCGTGGATTGCGGGTTTGAAGGCAATGAGTGTTTTGTCGCCCACCATTGGGAAAAGTTGAGGTGAAGCTTGCTGATGGGGCTAAGATAAGATAAGAGATGAGATAGGTGGTGCAAGAAAAGGTACGGAGGTACGAGGTGGGAGCGGAACGGAGAATATTTGTTCAGGCACGAGGCGCTGAGGCTGTAAGGCAGCAGGGAGACGTGGAGGGGATGGGGGGCTAACGGGATAGAGACTAGCGTCGGTGGGCATTGAGAGGAGGCAATGGGGGGTATGGGATTGGTTGGGGGACTTGCTCACCGCCTCTGTTGAGTCCCCGCTGGTGGCTGGGATGGGAAGTGGGATGAGAGACAGAGCAGGACCAACCCCACGTCGACGGTGGCTTGGCTGGTCGGGTGGAGGGTTGCTCGATGAGGGAGGTGGGATGGATGGAGGGGTGGGATGCATATGGGTGTCGGAGCGGGGTACGAGATACGATGAGACGGGAGCTGCGAATTGCCGTCGGTGAGAGGACGGAGGCGGGAGGAACGAGGGATGGGAGGGTGATACTGAAGTGAGAGAGAGGGAGCTGACAATACTCGAGATTCTAGAAGTGGTGTGTGTTATGGTGATGGTGAGAGACAGATGCGAGACAGGTGAGGGGGGGTAGTACAACAAACATCACCGCGGCACGGCATCCAACTCGTCCACGCCTCTCGCTGCGGCTCTGGCTGCAGCTTGCGTACAGATCATCCCTCCTCATCCCTCCATCGGGACAGATGTGCTGTGTGCGCGCGCGCGAAGCAAGGAAAGCCAAGTGTGCGGAGCGGTGCGGAGCTGCACAGCGCACCGCGGGGTCCATCCATGTCTCTGTCTTGCGCCGGCGTGCTGCACGCATGAGTCCACATAGGGTAGGGCAGGGCAAGGCGAGGTAGGGAATCCGACATCTCGAGTTATGCGAGGGCGATCTGGTAGGGCGGTCGTGACTAAGTGAGAACTTACTGTAAGGAACGAGAGGTATATGTATGAGAGAGCGACAGGTCAGTTTAAGTATGCAACCTCCCTCCTGCCTTCCTCTGTCTGTGTTGTGTATCTTGCATCATCGCGGCGCTGATTACGTCCTTCGCTCGCAGGGGCGCGGCGGCTGCGCCGTGGCGGAACGGAAAGGGTCGCGTAGGGTTCCGGCGTGGGTGGTTGGTGATTGGATGTTCTGTCCGTTTCGGGGTATGGTTCGCGTTGGGAGGGGTTCACAGCTGGGTTCCGAGGGTGCGTCTGGGACGAACAGACAAGACAGACAGACAGGCAGACAGGCAGACAAATAGACACGGATTCCTGGGTAAGTAAGCAGGCAAGGTGGAAAGAAAAATCGTACGACGGCGTTTAGAGTTCCTGAGGCGTTTCAAATGCACCGCTATCGCTTCGCACAGGGCACCGGCGGGTGCAGCGCAGCTTCTTCTCCTTCTTCTTCTTCGACGGGGCGGGGGTGATCGGGCCTAAGTGTGAAGTTAGAGTGCTCTAGTGCGTTGGGTAAATGGACCAATTCCTCGTCTCGTCGCCCAAGCGAACAATGGGATGTCCCGCTCCGTCGAGTTTCGCCTGGGGCGACAGAGCACGGTGGGTAAGTAAGCCTGGGGTTGGAAGAAGCGTGGGATGGATAGATGGGGGCAGCTTGAAGGTAATATATGTGTCCAGGTAATATATATGGAGGAATTGACACGAGGGAGATTTGTGAGTTGCACGAGTCAGAAGCGTGGAGATGGCGTGGGTGACAGCTTGGCTGGGCGGCGGTTGTAGCGGTTGTAGCCGTGCTGGTGTACCTGATTTTGAACAACGCAGAGGATGTCTCGAAGGGAGGGACAGAGACAGAGACAGAGACAGAGAGGGCAATGAATCCTTTTTGGTCGATATTTCTGGGATTTGTCGGCGGTATATATCAGATCAGAGTCTCAACAATGCGCGTATCGTATGGCCCAGACCGCACGGTTGTATTGTGGATGTGGTGGAACCGCACAGCGAAGCAAAAGCTCAGAGAAGAGTGACTTTGCAGTCTCGTACTCGTCCCATTGGCGCCGAAGAGAAGATGGATCCGAACGACTCGATGGATCCTCCCTTCCCCCCTTGTATTGTAGTATGTAACCCCTGACGGGTCGGCGCCTGTTGCCCACCCACCACTGTGTGCCCACCGCTCAATTGAACCATTTAGCTTTTGTCAGCCATAAGAGCCACGAGAGTACAGAACGGCCGAGGGGCGGCTGGAGAGAAAGTATTTGTGTGCAAGCAAAGCAAAGTCCGAGATCACGTAGACGGTAGAGTGAGGGCAAGGCTACTGTGTAGACGGTAGAAAAGCGTACGGTGAAGAGAAGCCGCCGTCCATACCGCCATTCATACCGCTCTCTTTTCTAACCTCTCCTGCGTTGTCCCATTTTGGACGAGAAGAGTGCCCAACGGCGCTGGGTAGATACTAGAGTAGATATACTAAAAGTTAGTAGAGTTAGTAGAGTACAACACCCCAGAGTACCATCAAAAAAGGTAACTTTAGAGTGTGATTTGCGTGTGTTTGGCTGGTTTTTGGCTGGTTTGGTTGGTTTGGCTGGTTTAGCTGGTTTGGCTGCTGTGTGGTTGGTGTGGGTGTGGTATGGCCAGCGTATGTTTACCTGCTCCTCAAGGTACCGTCTGTGGTACTTTCAGGGATTGTAGTTTTCGTGCCTCTCCCAGCACTGTCGAGACACCACCTCCGAGTACCCTCATTATACCGACCTGCGTACTCCCCAACCTCATCGGCCATACCCTACCCATACTTACTGCACAATCAACAATCCCACATAATAATCATATCCTCAAACCCTCAATATATCTTCAATTCCTCCTCTTTAGGACTCGCATCTTGTGCGTCGACGCCCACCGCCCTTCCCCCTTCCCATTCCGTGGCCCACTACTGGAGCTTTGCCGAAGGCGGATCCCCAGAAACAGGGGTCCACGATCAACGACCTCTGCACCACACCCAACGTCCACACACGCACAACCTCGCCGACTCGATCCTCCTCTCTCTCTCACCTCTCCACCTCCCACCTCTCACCTCTCTCTCTCGTCCCGCCTTCTTCACCTCTATCTCTCGTTGTTTTATTTCCTTGGGGAGAGATTGGACGTCTTCCGTTTGCGACGCCTGGCTCTCCAGGTTGTAAGGGCTCGCGGCGAGACAGTGTAGGAGCTTTTTTTGTATAACTGTGAGTTGTCCCCTCCCCAGAAGCCACCAGCGCTTCCCAGCACCACCGAGTCTTCTTTCATATCCCGCGCTGCGTCTGCTCCCCTTGCAGCGCGTCCCAGCCATACCGCGCCTCTCTCCCTGAACCCGAAAGCTGACAGATTCCCCGTGGCCAGTATTGTAGCAATTCCCAGCATGGCATTTTCGAACAGCACGAGCGAGCGGATGGACGAGCTGCGCTTCCGACAATCGGTGCGCGGCAGCATCAGCGGCGGTGTCACTGGCAGTGAGCAGCCCCTCCTGGGCCTCGTGTCACCACCGCGCAATGGCGGGAGCCGTCTGCCTCCCCCACTGTCGGCGTCGGCCTCGGCGCAGGACGGTCGCGGGTTCACGCTCACAAGGCGCTTCACGACGGACTCGGGGAGAGTGCCCACACTGCATTCCATTACCGGGCAGAGAGGAGTGCAGGATGGGCAGGAGTATGTGCCTTCGGTAAGCTGGTTCCTGTCCCCTGAGCGTGAGAAAACGTGAAGAGTTGTGCGTGGTTGTGTGGTGTTTCTTTGTCCGATTAGGAGCTGCGGATGATAATGGCTGCGGCTGGTGATGGCCCCCGTCGAGGCTTGAATCGATTCCTGAGGCGCCTTTTTGCTAACGTCTGTTATTTAGAACTACCATAAAGTCCAGCTCGTAAGCTTCACCCACCGCGTTTTTCCCTTCAACCCCCACACAACAACACATCCACGTCCACTCCATACCCCCCACAAACACATTAGCCTTTGAATACTTTGCAACGAACATCAATCTAGACTCACCACGTCTGTGCTGAGCTCTCCAGCTGACCCTCAACGTAGCTAGAGAAGAAGAAACTAGAATACGAGCGTCTCCGCGAACAGAAACGCCGTTTTGAGGCTGAGATGCAAATCTTGGACCTCCAGCAGCGCCAAGAAGAACAAGAACTCCGTCAGATGCAAGAGGACCTCGGGCGCCACCACAACTCGAACAACACCAACGGCGGCCACCAGTCCGAACCTACCACTCCCCCCGAATACCGCGAGACCAGCTCGGGCTTCCCGACAGTCTTCTCCCGCCCGAATCGTTACTCCACATCTAGCTTGACCTCGCCGATTGGAGGACTGTATAACCGTCCCGGTCGTTCTGCTAGCCAGCTTACTTCGCCGCAACACGGTTTGATTTCATCGCGCTACACCATGGACGAGAACGCCATAATCATGTCAAACTCTGGGTCGAGACGCAACAGCGAAGATGATGATAAAGAGCAGGCTGTGAGACAGGATCCGAGCAGCCACAGGTCTTCGAACCAGTAAGTTCACTTTCTTCTTACTTTGAATGCTGTTTGTTGTGGTGTTGTTGTCTGTTGCACCTTTGTGTAGTTCACTGTTGGGGTGGAAGTGGAACCTTAGCATTGTGGTTCTTTTGTTGAGAAGGGATTCACATTGTGCTTGTTCTGAGGCCCCTCAAGGCCCTCAGGCAGTCGCTCGCTGATCTAGCTATATCACCCACCCCCTTTCAACTTTTCACATACTTGCCCGATCTTAAAACACAACACCAACTTTCCGCAATTGCTTTGGCTTTCTATTGCAATACACAGACAGCTACTTTTACACAACTTCACACAGACAATTATAGATCTTGCCAATCTTTTCTTTGACTTGTTGCTATCGATCTTACACTTAACACTTCAGTTACAAAAACCAATACCATCGCATAGAAGCTAACATCATGGCTAGCCAAAACAGATACTCCATGCCTGTGACCAAGTCTCGCAATGGCATTCAGGATATGCTCTCGCTGGATCAGACCAACACCACTCGCTTCCTTTTCGGCGATGAGGATGCCGGAGGACCAATGGATTCGAAGAACTATTTGCAGATGCACGCAACTGATGAGAACTTCCCGATCCTAGTTCGTGGAGAGCACCCCCAGAATGTAAGTCCCCAGATCGATCTACCACTGCAAACGGTGCTCACCGCCTCCTGCAGTTATCCACCTCATCCGCTGCCCTTGACCTTGCCTCTGGCCAATCCACCACCACGGAATCTACTGGCTGGTCCTCGTTTGGCCGACACCGAGCCGGCCAGCAGAGCCTGCCAACCAACCATATAAGCCAGACCTCATCCAGCCAGAACGGCAACTCCAGCACCATGAACGGCTCTTCCTCGCAGAACTCGACCCCTCTTGAGTCGCCACTGAAGGTCCGCACCCCCAACCGCTACTCGCAGGATCTGAAGTACTTCGCCGACCAGGACAAGTCTCAGGTTACCTCACCCACCAGCCAGGTCCAGATGACACCACCCAAGCTGCAGACCTCCTACTCTACCAACGACGTGCCAACCATGAAGTCGAACGGCGGCAATGCTGTTGGCAGCACCGCCCAGAAGCCGCAGTCCCACGCTCAGCAGCACTTCCACAACCACAATGCCAGTCTAGGCCGCATCCCACCCAACGCAGTCAACAACAGACAGGGTCGTGAGGTCAACAGTGGTGAATCTACTCCAGTCCGCGAGGCCACAAACGGCGGCTACCAGTCGATCCAGTCTGCCCTCCAGGCCAGTGCTCCTCCATTCGGACCTTCCGTCACCCAGAGCTCCGTTCCTCTCAACCAGCCAGCTGTCACTCAGGCTGGGGCCAACCCATACGGTATGCAGAATTACTACAACAACCAGTACGGCATGCCAATGATGGCCATGGCGATGCAGAACATGCAGATCGGCCAGCAGGCATACCCCCAGAGTGCATATGGCGACTATGGAGTCCCACCAGCATACCAGAACAATGCACCGCGTGATAGTCAGGCCAGGGTTATCCAACAGCGTCGCCAGAATGATGGTGAAGGTGAGTTTTAGTGCCCATTCTCGATCTTAAATGATGTAGTACTAACATTATTTTTAGCTATGAACAGATTCGCCAATGTCGCCTTGGAGTCCCTTGGCGGTGAGATCTACAGCCTGTGCAAGGACCAGCATGGATGCCGCTTCCTCCAGAAGAAGCTCGAGGAGCGCAACGCCGAGCAGATCCACATGATCTGGCTGGAGACCAACCAGCACGTCGTGGAGCTGATGACCGACCCCTTCGGCAACTACCTCTGCCAGAAGCTTCTGGAGTTCTGCAACGATGAAGAACGCACCGTGCTCATCGAGAACGCCTCCCAGGACCTTGTGCGCATTGCGCTGAACCAGCACGGTACACGCGCCCTGCAGAAGATGATTGAGTTCATCTCCACCGCTGGCCAGATCCAGACCATCATCGAGGCGCTCCGCTACCAAGTCGTCGAGCTGATCCAGGACCTCAACGGCAACCACGTCATCCAGAAATGCCTCAACAAGCTGTCCCCGCTCGATGCGCAGTTCATCTTCGATGCCGTTGGACGCCACTGCGTTGACGTCGGCACGCACCGCCACGGCTGCTGTGTCCTCCAGCGCTGCATTGACCATGCCAGCGGCGAGCAGAAAGCCTGGCTGATCCGCCAGATCTCCAACAACGCGTTCACTCTCGTCCAGGACCCCTTCGGCAACTACGTCGTGCAATACATCCTCGATCTCAACGAGCCCGTCTTCACCGAACCCCTCGTCGCCATGTTCGCCGGCCGCGTTGGCCAGCTCTCCCGCCAGAAGTTCAGCAGCAACGTCATTGAGAAATGCCTCCGCTGCGCCCAGGAGCCAAGCAAGGATATGCTCATCGAGGAGATGCTCGCCACCCCCGCGGACCTCGAGCGCCTCCTCCGCGACTCCTTCGCCAACTACGTCGTCCAGACTGCTCTCGACTACGCCAACCCAGCGATGAAGACCCGTCTCGTCGACGCCATCCGCCCTATCCTCCCACAGATCCGCACCACGCCTTACGGCCGCCGCATCCAAGCCAAGCTCCAAGGCGCCGAGGGTCGTCCAGCGATCGCAACCAACGGTGCCACTGCCGCGCAGACTACTGAGACAGCCACCCAGCAGCAGCAGCTCCCGCTTCGCCAGCTGCATGCTCGCTCCCTGTCCAACGCTAGCGCGACGGCTTTTGCCAACGGCAACGCAGTTGGTGCTTATGGATCTGCTGGCTTTGTGGCTTCGACTCGTGCTCCCGTTACGGTGTTCCCGAGCAGCACGCAGATTGCTACTGCTGGTATTTCCGCTCAGGGATATGCGGGACCACCACCACCACCGCAGCAGCAGGGTAATGGATATCCATATGGCCGTGGCAATGGCGCGCAGGCTGTCCAGGGTGCGCAGGCCCCCCAGCAGCCACAGCAGCAGCAGGGAAGCCAGCAAGGGAACTACTTCTAAATGTTCCGATCCGGTGACTCAATCAAGATATCGACGATTTTCTTCATTTTCAGCAAAAAAACACTAAACTTGTAACGGTACGAGCGCATGCATGCAACAGAGACTCCCCGCCGCCGCCGCCATGACGACTCTCGGGTCTATTTTTTCTTCTTCGATTACATCGGCGACCAAGCGTTAACACGGGGTGGGATTTGTTTTTTACATTATCACGATTTTCACGAACGAACGGACGGATGGACGAAAAAAGACATTGTTACACTAGTTCCCCTTTACCACACCACTACACACTACCAAGCCCATCTTCGGAATGGCTCATTGGAGCTTCCTTCCTTCTCCTCATTCTTCTGTACCATAGCGATGCCGCCGCACCCACCCCCTCGAGGAGAATCCGCAATCAGCGAGCGCGCAAAAGCAAAACCTTACCTACCTACCTTACCCGGTCTCTCATCAACAACCCTCACTGTACAACGGGTGCCTTACACTTGGCCCTTACCTTTCGGTTCGAGAACGAAAATTAGAAACGGATATGGGGCAGCAAACAAAGATGGCAGCTAAAGATTGGGGATATTGTGGATTGATGGATGGGCGGTCGGTTCCCATTTTAAAAACTACTACCACCACCATACTACCACAACCCCAAAATTATTTTCCTTGGTTCTCTTTTTCTTTGTTATCTTGTGGTTTTTTTCGCATTTTTTTGGTTTTTTAGTGAGATCTTTTTCCGGCGTGCAGAAGCTGCGGAATGAATCTTTTTCTTCTACTTTTTGAGATATTGCGAGCATGAAAGGATGGATGGATGGATGGATCTCTGGCTTCCGACTCATCGACTTCAACCTCAAAACGACCGCATCACTGCCTCTCGACGTACCGCACGTAAGCCACAGCCAAGATTTCAATATGATGGATGGAAGGATGGATGGATCGCCCCGGACCTCAGGACACCAATTTCTCTCCTTCCCTCGCCCTCGGCCTGGTGGGAGACACATTTTACAGCTGTTGTTTTAGCATTATTATGGATTACTACTTCGTCTCTTTTTCTTCTTCTACTTTGTTCTTTGTTTTCCTGCTTTGTTGTTTTTTTATCGCGTTTTTTTGATGGGTGGGGGCGACTTTTTAGGGAGGTTGTATCTGTGATGATGTGATGGCGGAGGCGGGGGTTGAGGGGAGGGTTGGATGGATGGATGGGGGTGGATAGGGAGCGTGTACGTAGAATGAGAATTGAGAGGGTTTATGAATTCTTGTGTCTTGAGTGAGTGAGTGAGTGATTTGTGTTTTGCTGGGCTTGTGGTTCTTTGTAGGGAAGCTACCCTAATGCCACAACCATCTCCTGTCCCTGCCCTGAAGAATCAACTCCTTATAATCCCTATAAATCTAGTGTTATGTCTATTCATTTATTTTGGTTATTCTCACATGTGTGGTGGTGCATTTATAGTATGAAACAGTGTGCGGCGAATCACCTCCCGAATCTGATTCAGCGATCCGCCGAATCATGATTTGAAGGAAGTATTCGCCGAATCATGATTCGAATCATTACCTATAGACTGGTGATTCTGCCACCGAAATGATAAAAGTGATTCATATTAGAGTAAGTGATTCATAGTAGA
>KV458911.1:61933-74325 GCA_001662605.1 Pseudogymnoascus sp. 05NY08
ATCTACCTACCTTATTCCTCCTCATGCCTTTCCTTTCTTCCTTCTTATATTACTAACCCCTTTCTTTAATACTTACTTCCTTCCTTCAACTATCACTTATCAAAATGTCTTACCTTTCTCTAACTGCTTCTCTTACTAAGATCAACTCTATCTTAGCTAAATTCAACATTCCTAGTTAGCAAGTCTACCCCTAGGTTGTTAAATTCAACAATAGCTAAGATAAGACTAAAAAGAAGGCTATCTTTACTAACAAGTTAAAGGCAGCTAATTTTAATGAAGACACTGTTAAAATGTTAGTAAAGGAGAGCTTTAATAGAGGTGCTATAATCTTAGAAGGGCTAAAGGGTATAAAGTAGAGTAGATTAGTAGTTATAATTAGTAGGGATTTTAAGAAAGTTCTAGCTAACACTACTTCTCATAATAAGAAGAAGCTTTATGTTTAGCTTCTCTTCCTAAAGGAAAGAAAGGTAAGATATCTCCTTTTACTCTCTTTATTATACTAATATAGACTAAGGTCTATATCTATAACCCTAACTAGGTTATGTTAGAACTAAAGGAGATTATAGAAGAGATTAAGAAGAAGATAGAGGCTAAAGGCTAGAAGACTTTAGACCCCTATCCCTACCTAACTAAATTAGAAGGAGGAGTAAGACTTCATTTGTTTATAAATGGACTAGTAAAGACAGGCCTTAAGATTAATAAGGTCTAGACTAGTAGAGGTAGAAATGAAGGCTTCTACTGTCTAGCTATATACTAACAGCTCCTTCTAGTAATAGAAAAGGGAGGAGAGGAGGAGTTGAACTTAGCCTAGGCTAAAGAGCAGTTAAGACCTTAGATGTATTATATATTAACATCTATAATTAATAACATTAATAGCTTACTCTCTTAACTCCTTTACTTATCTCTAAACTTAAAATTTAAGTAAGGAAGGATCCCTATAGTACTACAACTTTAACAAGCTAGTAAGCTTTAGGACGTAGTCGAATCCTTACAAGTAGACCTGATTTTAAGAGTGTTTTTATAGTAGATTTAGCCTATTAAGTTTAAATTTCTAGAAAGTAAAGTTCCTAGGGTCCACCCAGCTTATACCCCTACTTCTATGTTAAGAGAAAGATCCCCACGGTACTACAACTTCAACAAGCTAGTAAGCTTTAGGACGTGGTCCAATTCTTATAAGCAGACCTGATTTTAAGAGTGTTTTTATAGTAGATTTAGCCTATTAAGTTTAAATTTCTAGAAAGTAAAGACTCTATAGTATATTCAAAGGTATAAGGTAAAAACTAATATGAGAACTTTAATTTTCTATCAAATAATGAGAATAATATTATAGGAAATTTTGTTACTCCTAATGTAATGACTGAATTAGAAGTGAACAGAAAGACTAAGTTAGAGTAAAACCACCCTATAATTAGAACTATGCCTAATCTATATCTTCACTTATATCTTTAATATCCTCATCATTAACAATAACCCCCTAATCCCGTAGACATAGTAAGTATCTAATTGTTAAAGGTAATAATCTATTCCTTTTCTTTGTAACGATGTTGGCTCCTTAGCTAAAGACTCGTTCTAATGCTGCTGATGTTGCTAGAATTGCCAAGTAGTCTTAAGCTATTTGTGCAATTATTAGATACTGATACTGCTTTGCTTGCTAATATTTAAGAACATTAGTATTAGGCTTATCAACTCCTGGTTCATTAAGCCACTGCCTCCATTTAACTTCTTAGAGTATAGGCTTTTAATGCTTAAACATCTCATCCTTAGAGTCCACTTCTTAAGGTGTATCCTCACCTCTGCTATTAAGTCTAATATCCATTTCCTCTGCTTAAATGTCATTATCCTATGCTTTATACTTATTATAACAAGCTGCAAATTGTGCTCTTGCTCGCTCTTTGCTTATGTTATGAAAGCTTTCTAGTAAATAGAAGTTAAATATACTAAAATTAAACTAAGGATCGCATATTATTACAACTGTTAAATAGCTTAACTGTTAGCTTGTTGCAAGTAAGAAATAGTTGTCTAATTTGTTAAATGCAGTAGTATAAGCTTCGTTAATAGATATATGCTTTATAGTCTTCTTCATCTTCTTAATTTTATCTATTAGTCGTAGATAATATAGAACACAGTAGTTAAGTGTTAGATATCCATCTGCTTGTACCTTTTCTAAGATGCGCTTAAAGATCTCGAAGAAATCTATAAGGGCATAAAGTAATTCCCATTCCTTTAAAGTAATCTAGATATCTTGCATGCTTATATCAAGAGTCTATAATGCACAAAGCGCTGTAATTAGTGCCTCCATTAACAATGCATTTTAAAGCATATAATATGTTGAGTTCCATCTTACTAGCATATTAATTATAAGAGTAACAGGCTTAATTCTAGTAGTAATAGCATAAGAACGAAGACTGTCCTTCTACCCTTAACGATTTCTAAACACATAAATGTGCTTACAAAGCTTTGTTAAAGCGTTAACAACTTCTTCTTTTTTAGAATAAATAGTATTAATCTAAGTATAAGCTAAACCCTCTTAAACTTAATAACTCTTAAGCTCTTTAGATAGTACAGCTTTCATTATTATAAGAGCTGCTTAAACAGCTAGATTTATAATATGTGCTATACATTATACATCACCATCTTTAACTATAAAGCTCTATGACTAATTCGTTGTTGTTAAAACATCTACTACTTTTAATTTGTATTAGTTAAGCATTACTATATTGTTTGATATATTATCTCTTATAACTATAAAGACTCTATATGTAATTTTAAAATCGTCTATAACTAAGAGTAGTTAGTAAGCTAGGTATTCGCTAGAATGAATAGGTTTAAGTAGATTTATTACATTAAGGATTTGTAAATTCTAGACCTAATCCTTTAATATCTAGTGTATAGTAACAGCAGCATGATCCATTCCATTTATAGCAGTCTAAGCATTAGTTGTAAGTGATAATCGTCTACCTACTATAATATACCTCTATAGTTCTAGCTATAGCTAGCCTTAATAATAGCAAAATTGCCTATGTAGATCCCTTTTTAAAGACGTTAAAGAGATACTTAAGGCTAAAGGATTAAGGTGATAGACAAGCTGCTAGAATGAGTATTTATCTACTAATCTTATAGGTAGATTATTTATAACAATAAACATAAGTAGTAGCTCTTAGAATTTAGTGCCTAAAGCTAGAGTTGTTATACTCTAAGGATTTAGCCTAAAGAATCTAGATATAGGCGTACGGTTCTAAAGGCTAATATCATCTTTATCTTAAGGTTTTCAAGTGGATTTTAAAGACGCTTTAAAGATAGCTAGGTGCTTTAGCTTAATATGTCTCTATAAGTTACTTATTATATTTTATAATACTAGTTTCGCTTTAGGTGTATATAAACAGTTCTCTTATATATAGGCATACTAAATCTTATTAGGAGAGCCTCTTATAATAGTACGAGAATATAGATTCTTTGTAAAAAGAGTAGAATGAGAAACTAGTAGCTGTAGTATTACTATACTGCTTTATAGTAACAATAGCAAAGATGATAAGAATACACCATTATTACTACTTTGCAGTAATAATAGTAATGATAGTAAGGATGATAAGAATACACTCGCATTACTGTTATCTTCATTAATGATATGATCATCAAGGTCCTTAGGAACATTAGACAGCTTAGAATCACTTATAATAACGATGATTAATTAATTATATTACATGTTAATCTAAAAAGCTATATATTAAGGATAACGAAGAGCCTTTACTACGCTAGACGCTTAGCATCTTAGTAATGATTCGGGTAATGATTCGAATTATCAAAAAACAGCCCGAATCAGATCATGATTCGAATCTGATTCGGGCCGAATCATGCCGAATCACGATTCGCCGCACACTGGTATGAAAGCATTATTGTTGTTTTTGTTTCCGCTCTTTCGGTTGGGAGGAGAGTTATGTTGCCACCGGAGCTTCGTAATGGAGTTGAACCATCATTCCATCGCTCTCCTCTTGTTTGGTGATTCGGGACAAGGGGGGGCTTGGATTTGGGATGTAGCCCCCGTATGTGCCCATTAGATTTCAATCATAATGTAACTGTATTATTTTTTTAGGGGCAGTTCGGGGTAGCGTCCCACTGGCCTGTAGCAGGGCTTTGCGTAGGGGCTAGTAGGTTGGGAGTATTGTAGGAGATTATTTATAGTATGGAGTAATATATTTATCCTACTTCTTATAATAAAAATAAAAATAAAACAATAATCCTTCCATTTGATAACATCTACTAATATCTGTCGGTGCAAGACAGGAATAGAATCAAGCCAGCCTCACAAGCTTCTTACATGGATCTGTCTTCTCCCAAGCATCGCTATGAATTTGACCCACAGCCAGACGTATAAAATAGCCCTCTTTCCGCTCAACCAACATGACATTCAAAGCCCAGTCCACACTGGGAACATAGTGATTCGTGTCGAATACCGCCCGATAGTACTCTTGGCTTCCAGGATACTCCGTTGGTAGACTATCTAAGCTGGCTTCTATATCTGCATCGGTTACAACGTCTTGATAGCAGCGTGAGAGGAGGATAAGCTCATATTTTGAAATATCGCCGATGTTAGCCTGCAACGACTCGTCCCCGGTGAGAGTGCCACAATGATAGTTTTCTATGTCGTATATCCATACTTTGTTGAATGTTTCAAGCCAACTCAGTGAGGAGATGGTATAGCCGCTGTCTTCGGGGAGGTTTTGCTCAGATGAGATATGGAGACTTCCAAGTTGGATTGCTTCCGCCAAGAAACGTATTACGGGCACATCTGGAAGAGAGTCTCCGCATATCCCATGTTCTTTCGCAGTACTTTCCCCCCTTAAAGAGAGAGATGCCTCAGAAGTTGCCAGAGGTTGATGGTCGAGTGTATCATGTTCGGAAGTTGGATTGATGCTGCGCCACCCAGTCGTATCCTTGACTGCGAAATCTTCCACTTCAGTCTTAAACCAAATATCATTACCGGCATAACCGTGAGTTCGCCAAGCGTCCCAAAAAATGTTGCCTTCCCAACCTGACCAGCACCAGCTAGGAAATTTATCGAAACTAGACCCTTTTTCATCTGGATTAAGCCTGAACCGTGGTCGACAACTAACCATCGACCGCCAAAGCAATGCTAAACCAAATTCTTGTTCAGGAAGAGCGCTGATGAATTTCAATCCGTAGCGTTCTCGTAACGCTGACATGATGCCAGAGAAGGAGTTTAATATATCGGACTGGTATGAAAGCTGTTTCCCACAGTATGATTTTACCAGTCCTTCATATATGTTGAAAACTGGACCATAGGCTGAATCTGTAGCCCAAACCTCTCGATCTAATGGGTTATCTGCCCCAGAGGAAATTCCAGCGCTCCTTGAATACTCTCCGTGTATGTCCTCGCAACAAATGCATGAGCGACACTGGAAATAGATTTGAGTTTCTGTAAAGTACAGCAGCCGCTGGGAGAGAATACTCTCCTGAAACGTCCATGCACGAGACTCCCAGCATGATGCACCGAGAAGTCCAGAAAGGTCAGGGGATTTTGCGACTAGATTGAGGCCATGAATGGTTTCGGAATATTGATTCACGGTTCGTAAGGTAGTGCCTATCCCAGGTAGGCCAGCGTTGGCATTGTCGCCCGCAAGAGCAACAATAGTCAAAGTCGCACGACAATAGGTTTTATCCATCTGAGAAATCTGAGTTTGTTTGTCCTGGCCATCTTGTACTATGCACAATGCATCCACCCAGAGATACTTCTCACCGAATTCGGATACCACCTGCATCGCATTTTTGATAACTGTAGGAATTTGGTCACTTAGTTCTACTAGAGCCCCTTTTTGTTGCAGCTTAGCCAAATTTGTCGTCGTTGTTTTGAGCATATCCACCTTGCCCCAAACATAACTCAGTGCAATATATCTGTCATTGGCTTTGGCTTGCACTAGGCAACCCTTGCTCACATCGATGAGCAATTTGGAATCTGTTGTTCCGGTCGGTACTGCTGTCCGAGTTCCTTGGCACTTTTCCCCATGTCGATTCTCACAATTCGAAAGCCAGCCTCTCAGTACGGCCATATCCACTGATGCCTCTACTGTCCTGCCGAGATTCGCAGATGTGTCTTCTAGGCCATTAGTGCCATCACTGACAGATATAACCGCCCCGAGAGTTGTAGCGAAGCCGTAAATTCCCTTTGGGAGAGTCGTGGAATCAGAAGTAAACCAAACTTCCAAGATAGGGGACTTCGAAACTTTATCGTGTCGACCTAAATAACAGGTCTCCACAGGATATATCCCCTCTTTCCAGTGGTTTTCAGAATTAACGTAGAGGGCTTGAATGATCATTCTGCATAAGGCACAATGTTTCCTCTTCAAGATGTCCTGGAATTTACCTAACCTCACTGTTGCCAGGCACGAACCTTGGAATAAGTATCGCCTTAAATCGATATCCCTACAGACAATGCATAATTCATCTAGTTGCTGCTCCACATCATGCTGATCCTCTACTGGTGTGTAGTTTTTCGACATTGTTGAAGTGAGAATGCTAAGCCTAAGATTATAAATCTCAAATGTGTCTTTGGTAACTTCTTTAATCTAGGCAGCGCGGATGTAAATTGTGTGTTGCCTGGTAATGGGGCTGGTTATAAAATTCAATTAGGCGCTAGGAATGCTCATGGCTGCTGCAACGCCACGTAAGAACCCACCCCTGTTAGTGGAGGATACGACCTTTGCCCACACTATAGCAAGATCTAGCCGCAGCGGATTTTCGATCGCCCTATTTACTCCGCAGTCCGGATAATATTGATTAAAGCCTGTTTCGGATGTCATTATATTATCACGATGGAGAAAGATAGGGTCTGTAGACAATAGCAAGCGTAGGTAGTAGTAGAAAAGAATGCTTCTTATAGTAATCTTCTAAGAATCTTGCACAAGGCTGTCCGCTGAAATC
The DNA here is from genome assembly GCA_001662605.1 of Pseudogymnoascus sp. 05NY08. Lineage (NCBI taxonomy): Eukaryota > Fungi > Ascomycota > Leotiomycetes > Thelebolales > Thelebolaceae > Pseudogymnoascus > Pseudogymnoascus sp. 05NY08. The sequence continues at coordinate 68,870 of KV458911.1, forward strand.
AGAGTGAGGAATTTCTGCCCTTCTGGAGGCTGCCACTGCCCCAGCCACCCTACCCTGCGCTCCTTACTACTACTGTATCCCTTCGATCGGCGAGTGACCTAGGCAAAAGCATGTAATAAACTATTATACTGTATGTACAGGGTGTCACAGCTGGACTCGAAGTCCCGCAGGTGAGGGCGTAACCAGCACCTCTGATTTACTCGATACCCTGCTCCAGACTAGACGTGACGTTCTGACCTGCGCCACTGGTAGCTGCCCTTATCATCCTAGCTATACTCCTTTGATTAAATCTCTTCTGGCCAATACAACCTCATTGGGTTATCAACTAATAGCTTCTGCCTTGATTCAGGGGTCACAGCAACCCATGGTATAAAGTCTACTAATAATCCATCATCCGGCATGTGGCTCTTGAGGTTAGGATGTGGGAAGTCCGTTCCCCATAAAACCCTATCTGGAAACTCCTCCACCAGAGCGCGTGCAAATGGCACCACATCTCTGTACGCACTGCGCTCGCCATCTAGCGCTGGCGGCCCATTAATAGTTAGTCGTTCCGGACAGGAAACCTTCGTCCACACATTGGGGTGCTCGCGTATGAATCGGCGAAACAGTGAGAACTCTGGTCCATCAATTGGCTTGGAGACATCAGGCCGCCCCATGTGGTCCACCACGATGGTAGTCGGCAGCGCGGTAAAGAAGTCCCATAGCTCTGGCAGATCCTGTGCTTCAAAGTAGATGACGACGTGCCAGCCAAGCCGCGCAATCCGCGTTGCAATCTCCATCAACTCGTCTTTGGGCGTAAAATCCACCAGCCGCTTGACGAAGTTAAAGCGTACGCCGCGCACCCCGGCCTCATGGAGCTGGGCTAGCTCGACATCGGAGACGCTGCGCTTCACCGTAGCAATGCCCCTGGCGCGCCCGCCGCTGGAGGCGCAGGCGTCGAAGAGCGCGCTGTTGTCGGCGCCATGACAGGTAGCTTGCACGATGACGTTGCGGGAAAACCCTAAATGGTCCCGGAGCGCGAAGAGCTGGGCTTTCGATGCGTCGCATGGTGTATATTTGCGTTCAGGGGCGTATGGGAATTCTGAGCCTGGACCGAAGACATGACAGTGGGAGTCGACGGCCCCAGAGGGAAGTTTGAATGCCGGAGTGGTTGGGCCCTCGTACCAGTCGAGCCAGCTTGAGGTTTTGGTAAAGCCTCCCGAGGTTGGTTTGGAGTTGGCCATGGCACTGGATATTTGGCGATGCTACGCAAAGATATGGAATAAATGGACCGGTTACGGAGTTGAAGAGAATGCTCTAAGTATGGTTTGTTATAGGGAGTATAAATGAATAGTGCCGATAAGTGCTCCTCCTATGAGAAAGAAGAGGCTGATATACCACAGCGTCGGGGAGTAAATTCCCGGGTAGCGGGGCCAAAAGATTTTGGGGAGTGAATCCCCACGTGCGAAATCCGGGGAGTAGATCTCCGGCGGGAGTAGAGCTAGTTCCACGTAGGCCCGACAGCAGCTAGTGCATCCATGGTGCTAATACCATAGCGATTTCCCCGCTACGCTGACGCGTGCGAAACAAGAACTGCGACACTATTTGGGACCACCTGACATTCAGTATGCGAATCTCGGGCTACGTAAGGTCATACTAAACAACATGTATGTCTAAATGCAAATTCACACAACAAATAAAAGTGGATGGTGAATAGGAGATTGAAATGCATTACTATAGGGGGATCTTAATCCCGTATCCACGTCTCCGCCATACCGTTAGGTGGAGAGGCCGAGGCATGCCAACGGTTCTAGATATGAGTTTTGCCATTTTTAAAGCTAGTTTCCAGCTTCTTCAAAGGCCCCATCACTAATAATCGTGCTGTAGTATAGGTACCGTATTATATCAGACTTCGAAGGGCTCGGTCGGGGTTTGGACACGGTTTTTGTTGTTTTGAGAGAGAACATTCTCTCTTATGAAGTCCCAGCCGTGCCATCAAGGGCGGTTTCAACGACCAGAAAAAAATCTTCTATTCTCTCTCGGGAAGTTGAAAAGGTCTGTAAACTAATCTACATTTAATCCAATTAGAGCTAAACTGAAAACCCGCTACAAGTAAATAAGAACTCGCTCAAATAATATATCTAAAACCATTTTGTACTGCGCGCCTTGAATCATCATCCAGAGCCGCCATAGCAACTCTATCATTAGGGTCAATCTCGGCCGCCAACTTATCAAAAGCCTTATTGGCCCTCTGCAGTACCAGTTTCAACGTCAGGATACACGCCAAGCCCAAGACCATGAAGGCCAACTCACAGCCCCACGACTCGCGGAAGGCCGGAGAATAAATGTCAAGCCAGAAGTAGCCGCCAAATAGTGCTGCGGTGTTAGAGATGGTGTTGGCGATACCGATAGCTGCTGCGCGCTTGACGGGTGGACGGATGATGGTGGAGGAGAGCCATTTATATGTGGAGGAGTAGACACCGAAGGACCCCGAGGCCACGAGAAAGGTGAAGGCGTAGCGGAGGTATTTATACTGGATGGGTACGGCGATCAAGGGGATGGTGCCAACCATTCCGACGAGCATGGAGATGGCTGCGTGCGGTGACCGCGTTTGCATCTTGTCGGCGTTGAGGGCAAGGCCCAGTGACCAAAGAAAGGCGAAAAGATATGGGGGAGAGGTCAGCAATAGTGTGGTAGTGTTGTTGGTGAATCCTAGCTGGGAGATTAGTGTCGGGAAGAAGTGCGAGTATGAGATGGCAGCCGAAGCACACATCTGCAGGCAGGCAAACATCCAGGTACGCGGATCTTGCAGAGCCCATTTGATGCCCTGGAGCATAGGACTTTCTCCTCGTCTAGGACATCGTCGCTACCTGCGTCCTTGGCCAAGCGGCCTTGGGTGACAATGGTTTCTTCTTCGCTGAGCCATTTAGTTGTTGCAGGATAGTCCGGGAGAAAGACAAGAGCCACTAGAGCTATTGCGATAGTAGCTAGCCCTTCAAGAATAAAGAGCCAGCGCCAAGCAGCCAGATTTCCAACACCGGCCATACCGGAGAGGACACCAGATGAGATAAGACCGGCAAAGGCATTGGAGAGAAGGAGGCCCGAGATAAGGAATGCCATGCGTATACCAAGTTCCTTCTTTGTATACCAGCAGGAGAGGAAGTAGACTGCACCCGGGGGCTTCGATGAGTCCGAGCATGAAGCGGGCAACGAGAAGGCCTGCAGGACTTGATGCTGCAGCTGTTGAGCCACTGACAATGGCCCAGGCAATCATACAACATGGCTACTTGAGTAAGCAAAGACAGTCACCAATTCTGAATGAGATGAATAGCTTACCAAATAGATAGAAGGACGCACTTTGGTCATCACAACCGTGGACGGCAATTGCATAATGACATATCCAGCCGAGAAAATGGCAATAGCAGTGTTGTATACTGCACCGGTAACATTGGTATCTTCTTGCAAACCATAAAGACGAGCCTGAGTTATCTAATCATATCATGAGCATTATAGTTACTGTCAGGAGAAGTTGTTCCACTCACGCTATTTCGATCAAGGTAGCTGAAAATATAGATGATAACGACGAGTGGCATGATGCGAAGATCAATCCGGCGGAGGAGATTTTTTTCTACTTCGCTACTGTACTCTGGAGTGTATGAATGGTATGTGGACATAACATATCCACTGCCTGAGATAATTATTTTTATCAATGTCTATGTCCTCAACAAAGGTGTCTTCGCCCTTCATGCTGTGCTCAGCAACAGAGCCAGTGAGCTGATTGGCGTTGGCCATCTTGCCCGATGAATAGATAGTATATTCTATTAGATCATGAAAGATGGTGATAATGGTGGATGAGAATGGTCGTTGATAGTACTAAGACTATTCTGAAAATCCGAGGTTCTGGTCTCCTTTATATCCCAAACCCACGGGGAAAGCTAGATTTCGTCCTTTTCGGCATCCAACCCTAGTCCTTCCCCGCATCCCCATACACTGGATTCCGGCGTTTAAGAAGCATTGTAGTTGTTTTTGATTGCCCGTGGGCGGAAGAGGTGCGTTGCCACCGGGAGCTTCGACGGCAGAGTTGAACCACCCTTCGGCCACTCTTCGAGTTAGGGATGTGGTGTGTTATATAGGGTATAAGCCGTAATGAATCACTAATTAGATTTTAGTTATATTAGGACTTTTAATAATTATAGAGAGTGCTTAGGTCATCATCTGATTCTAGAGTGTGTGCGATGATATCGTCGTTATTGCTAGTAGTGTCATTCTAGTGTTATAGGCACTTAGGGCTATAAATGATTCTAATAATTTAGGGTCTTTACCCTATAGGGCTATAAAGATAGTAATGTTATAGATATAATTACTATATAGTTCTATATAGTTCCTTTGTGCTTAGAATGCGTTTAGTAAGAATACAATCCTTAATCGTTTTATAGAATATAGCTTTAGTAGTAGTTTCTACCTAGGTTTAGACTAAGGTATTAAAGGAGTGTGTAAGGTATAATTTCTATAGACACTATACTGCTATATAGAATATAGTGTGCTAGCGTTACTATAGGATGCTTCCTTCTTCATTTCTAAATGCTATATAAGTAATAAGCTTATTAATAGATTATAGAGGGAGGAAGGGTATTAGACTTAATAAGTCCTATATAGTCTTTATGTCCTACTATACTTCTTATGTAATAGTATAGGAGATCTAGATATAATTAGCTATAAAGTTATAGTAGTATATTAGGTATAGCTGTTATTAGTCTAGAATCTAAGTAAGAGTTTTCCTAGTAACAATAGTACTATAGAGGAGTCTCTAGAATAGGTCCCTAGCCTTATTATAGCTGTACTTATCTCTAGTAGTATACTAGAAGGTAGTAGAAGTTTATATAATTCTAGTAATAGCTTTATATGCTACTAGAGGGCTAGTAGTTTTATATGTGTAGTTAGTATTTAGTAGCCTATAAAGGCGTAGGATTTTGTATGCTTAGGTAAAGGTAAGCTTTCTTAGAGGAATCTCTTTTTTATACTACTTAATAAAGTGTTCTTCTTATAGTAGGTAAGTGCACTTATATAAGGAATAGGCATAGTTATTAGAGAGGAGCTGTTTCTATTATAGTAGTATTTCTTCTATAAGCTATATAATAGCTTGTTAAGCTTTATTAGTTTTTTAGGATGTAAGTCCTATAGGAGGAATAGGCTTGTTAAAGTCTAGGTCCTAGACATCCTTAAGTTTCTATGCCCCTAAGATCTATATTATACACTCTATGCCTAAGCCCTAGCGTTATGCTCTAGATCTACTATAGACTTCTATTTAGATGTAATACTATATAGGGGTTGTAAGAAGCTCCTAGAGAGTTTATAGAGACTTAATTATAACTATCCTATTATAGGTGTTTTTATAATATATTTTCTGCTAACGTATCTAGATGTTGTTAAGTTTGTTAGAAACCTTATATAAGGCTATATGTCACGAGCATGCAACT
>KV458912.1:0-73693 GCA_001662605.1 Pseudogymnoascus sp. 05NY08
CCCCATCCTCAACCATCACCTCCCCCACAAACGTCAACAGACATCTCAGCCCCCACCACGCCGCCGGGAGGGTACTGAGCCCGCGACACACGAGGAGCGGGATATGCCAGTGCGTGTTGACGCCCAGGAGGACGGCGATGGAGGGGTGGAGGACTGATCGGCGGCGGGGCCCCTGCCGGGCGTCCTGACGGGGTTCCTGACGGGGGTCGGTGGTGGGGGCGGTTGGTTTTTGTTTCGACGGTTGTGCTGGTGGTGGAGGGGGGGGCGGCGTGGTGGTTCGAGTAGGGGGGTGTGGGCGTGGATGTTGTGGGCGTGGGCGGTTGGGCGACGGAGGAGGGGCGCGAGGGGAAAGGCATAGGATGCGGCGCCAGAGGGTTGGGGATTACGGCATGTGCTGCCGCATTGCAGGTTTGGGTGTTTGTGGGTGGATGGTAGGGGATGTGTTTCCAAGGTGCTGGTAGTTAACTTTTTGTGTTCTGTTGCCAGTCTGCTTAAGACCGTTGACACAGTGCTTTCTTTGAAAAGGGGAGGGAGAATCGTGAAACGCGGTGCGTAAATTTCACGGTCAGCTAAACCATAGGATCGTGGTCATGTGTGTCAGTTGCATTTTATTTGAGCATTGGAAATTGAGAGTTAGGGAACAGACGGTCGTACACGCGCCAGATCGCACTGGGCGGCAGCCAGTCATGTCGCAGCGCGCCAGTTACATCTGTGGAGCATGGTATGTCACATCACCCTCGTAAGCGCTGGCGATTGTACCCCTGTCAACACAAATAGAGACGGCCGATAAATTGTTACAATAACTTTCAGTTACCATTAGCCTGTGAAGCTGGACATGAAGCTGCTAGAATTAGTGTATTAGCCGTACTTCTCTAAAAGCTAGGGGTTCATCGTTATGGCCCTTAATTAGTCCAGTCCTTATCTTTATTGTTCGGTGAGGTTCTTGAGCCCGGTTGCTGAACCCCGCGTAACCAGCCCCTCGGTATCCTTTCATAGGCCTTTAATTGCCAGCCACTCGACTGAACTGAACTGTGACAACCATGTATAGGTACATAAGCGAGTTGGTGTGCGGCTGTTAGGCCTTCTATTAACTAACCCAACGCCCACAACTGCCACACCACCCCCTCTGCGTCTCCCGCCCGCCTTGTCCCCGCTATACATTTGAATTCAACTTCGTCTATACAACTATATCCTGTTTGCTTTTGCTCCCCTTTGCTTTTAGCGACGTTATATGATCTATATAGAATATAGGGAGTCACGGGTGGGTGTACTGTTGTCCTACTGAATCTGTTTGAATCTGTTTAGAGTTGTACGGTGTCGAGTGTTCACAAGTCGACGAGAATGCGGATCGCTTGTCTGCAATTTGCGCCTCAGCTTGGAGATGTTGACCAAAACCTCAATCGAGCGGATGCTGTCTTAAGCAAGGCGAACCCAAAGAATATCGACCTTCTCGTGTTACCAGAGTTGGCGTTCTCCGGTTAGTCAACGTTCTCTTCCATATTTCAGCCTTGCGGATTGAGCCCACTTGATTATAAACTGACTGTTTATAGGCTATAATTTTAAATCATTAAAAGACATAGCTCCCTTCCTTGAACCGACAGCAGCGGGAATTAGTTCTCTATGGGCAAGGACGACAGCCTTAAAATACGACTGTGTGGTAACGGTTGGATACCCAGAGAAGGTGGACATAACACCAAAATGGCCAGCGTAAGCTATTCAACTTCTGTTCGAGAGCAACCGCAGCAGGGTGACTGACCGCCACTTAGGTCTCCAGAATACTACAGCTCGGCAATTACAGTAAACAAGGAAGGAGAAACAATCGCAAACTATAGGAAATCGTTCCTTTATTATACAGACGAAACTTGGGCGTTAGAAGGACCAGATGGATTTTATGATGGCGTGGTTGAAGGGCTTGGAAACGTCGCTATGGGGATATGTAAGTGGCCAACCAAATCATTTGAACGTGAGTTCTAAGAAACTGCTTATGAATATACGTGCTGATTATGTACCAATCAGGCATGGACCTGAAGTAAGTTGAGAAGTTAAGACATGTCGATTTTCCTAACACATTTATAGTCCTTATAAGTTTGAAGCACCATGGAGCGCCTGGGAATTTGCGTATCACATTTTACACCGACAGGCTAACATCGCTATTATTGCCATGGCCTGGGTGACTCGAGAAGATGCGAGATCATATAGTAGAACTCCGAAAGAGCCGGACATGGAAACGCTTGCATACTGGGTGGCGAGGCTAGAGCCCCTAATCCGATGCGAGGACGATGGCGAGATTATTATAGTGCTAGCGAATCGCACCGGTGTTGAAGGCGATGCTGTATTTGCTGGTACTAGTGCTGTTCTTGGGATCCAAAGTGGCGAGGTAAAACTATATGGTGTCCTTGGCCGTGGAGAACGCGAGCTTCTTGTGGTTGATACTTCTAAGAGGCCGCAAGCAAAGCTTGTTAGTGATCCCTCAATCCCAGCACGCACCAGAGGGCCAGCCGGCCCACTGGATGGGGGGACCAGTATGCTTGTTGAACACCGGAACGAGCTTTGCGACTCACGCGAGTCCAAAGGCATTCGAGGCTCCTTTGCTCCCCTGATAGAGCCTGAGGACACTCAACCTAGCATTGACGAGATTCTCGCGGGGGGCATTTCGATGTCACCAGTCGAGCCCCTTTCCGCTCACGTTTTCTTCGGCTCCAACCCAACGAAACCAGAAGATAGACAGCCACTGAAATCGACAACAGCAGCAAATGTGCCAGATGGGTCACAAACCCTGAAGTCGAGTAAAGATGAGACCTACCAGGCCCTCAAATCCGCGGTGAACGGCATCGACCGCAAAGATAGCTCGACACCTTCTCCTGAAGCAGGTGGCTTTGAACGCCCATCGAGCCCGAAATCCCGCAATGCGAGTAGAACACGACAGGCGGTGCATCAAGAGCAAGCGCTATACACGCATGATCTTGCAGGCGTGGAACTACAGACGAAACGTGCAACCAGCAGGAACGGGATGGGAGGGGTTGAGATTGCCAGAGGGCCTGTCCCTGGGCAGGCACTCCATTCTTCGAGCCATGTTATAGATATCATTTCAGGCAGTTACCATGAAGACGCCGAAAGTTTGCTTCCGCCCGCAGTATCCGAGATTGGCCTACGGCCGAAGAGTACTGGGTGGTGATATTGGTTTTTCACGACACAGCGGAACGTCATTTGCATTTGATACCAACCTTTTACATGACGATTCTCTAGCGATGAGTTTGGAGCATGGAGTATTCATTTGGTACAGTACAATATGGTAAGGGTACACAGGGGTTGCATTTGAGATGAACTCGGATCTCATACGGGCTGGGAAAGGGAACAGGGCATTTATCACTACGAGGAGGATACTTTCGTTATTGATTTCCAAACAATATTTGCACCAGAGGCATTGTTTTGTGGTCGAGAGTGGAATGGGATATGCTTCCCTGTCTTAAGGAGTCTATTCTCACGTCCAGGAATCAAGGTGTCACTTTCATCCTCTCATGCTTGAACCTTTTTATTGAACGATCTCACACATGCATGTCACATAGCATGGTTCTGTGCCTCAAGTAACCGGGCTCTTATTCCTTTATGGTATGGCTCAGTCATTTCGTCCCATGCCATGCAAATGACCCCAGACCTACCACAGACCCCAAGCAAAACCCAAGTATAACCGAGTCGACGACGCGATGTAACTAAATAAACGTCTCGTAGGCCCTGGGAATAGTTAGATATTTGAAAAAACAAGTACCAAAAGAGGTTGACATACACTGGGACGACCGTTTCCGGGATGTTGTCCTTGCATGAAATCGTCCTTGCCTCACGGGGCATCGCCGGCTGCCTCTTCAAGTGAACGTGGGTGCCGTCGGCCTTTGACTTCTTCTTGAGCTCGGCGTTGGCCTTGACGCGGCGGACGAACTCTTCTCTTGAGCGGGAAAGAGACACATGCTCGATGCGCAGGTTAACGCGCTTCTCGATATAACGGTGCTTGACCTTCTTGTAGATAATAACTCCGACGGCGCTCTTGGTAACGTTGTACACAACACCGGTCTTTCCGTGGTAAACCTTGTGTGGCATACTATTTGCGAGTTAGAAACATATTCTCGCCCTCCACGGCCCCTCTGGCCCATATTGTTCCCCCGAATGCCAATGCCACTCACCCCTTTTGAACAGCACCGTTGGCCTTGATATCCACGATGTCTCCGACTTTGTATTGTCTCAAGTATGTGGACAGCTTGATCATTCCCTGGCCAGAATATTAGTATCGCATCGTTCTATATTTATCGAGCTGTTGAATCGCACCTTCTTCTTGAAGTCACGGCTGAACGCATAGCGCGTGCCAGCTCTAAGACCAGCTGGATGACCCATTTTGACGGCGTTACTGAAGGGGTTGTCGTGGGTTTGGTCGGATTTGTCGCTGTCGCTGGAACCGTTGGTGATGCTGTTTCTCGAATTCACAAGACTCTTTGGGTGGGCGAAAACCCTGGGTCTTAGCCCGAATGGGTTAGGGCCACTAAAATCGCACACTCAATTAAGCGAGGATCCACCAATTTCTACGAACGTTCAACAATCCCAGAGCGAACGTGAATTGAAGAGTGTCAACCAACTTTTTCCTCGACAAACAGCAAAATGGCGCCGTAAGTTCTCTTGCTTGCCTCAATCATTTGCAGATTTCATAAAGATCCGAAGCTAACATAGAATAATAGACGCTCGTACTCGAAGACCTACAAGGTCCCAAGGCGTCCTTTCGAGTCTGCTCGTCTGTATGTACACTCCGGCCACTGAACACGAGCGTGCTCTGTTCATGTCGTTTGTCAATCGACTGACCCCGTTTCAGTGACTCCGAATTGAAGACCGTTGGAGAGTATGGTCTGCGCAACAAGCGCGAGGTGTGGCGCGTGCTGCTCACCCTCTCGAAGATCCGTCGTGCTGCCCGGTACGTGAATATTACCACAATAATTATACTGGAAACTAATTAATGGCAACAGTCAACTTTTGACTCTGGACGAGAAGGACCCTAAGCGCCTTTTCGAGGGTAACGCTCTGATTCGCCGTCTCGTTCGCGTCGGTGTTCTCGATGAGTCCCGCATGAAGCTCGATTACGTTTTGGCCCTTAAGGTCGAGGATTTCCTGGAGCGCCGTCTTCAGACTTGCGTCTACAAGCTTGGCCTTGCCAAGTCCATTCACCACGCCCGTGTTCTCATCCGCCAAAGACACATCCGTGTCGGCAAGCAAATCGTCAATGTTCCATCTTTCGTTGTCCGCCTCGACTCCCAGAAGCACATCGATTTCGCTTTGAACTCGCCATTCGGCGGTGGCCGCCCAGGCCGTGTCCGTCGCAAGAAGGCGAAGGCTGCGGAGGAGAAGAACGGTGGTGATGATGCTGAGGAGGATGAGGAGTAAATTTAGGCTCATGCTCTATGTGGGTTTTAGCCATTGCGCGGAACTTTAGGCACTGCTCATCTGGAATCGACTGTAATATCAGTTCGAGGAGTTAGCAAAATATCCAACGAAGGCTTCATCAAAATCTCACGTTTTCCGTGGTCGGCTTAAATAGCTTCTGACCTTTCATATTTGATTGAAGTGATTTGCCACACAGCGCCAGTAGATCGCCAGGCAGCCCAGATCAATAGGGTGGGTGACTATGCTTGTTTTTATGACGGTAATGTTCTTGTGTAAATTTGCAGATTCGTCACTGCATTTGCTAGCCACATATTTTTGACGGCCATCATACATTTTTTCTATTTACTAACCCCAATTACCAGTTCCTCCAACACATCGTGCCCGATACAACTGCGATCTGGTTCACAAATAGAGCGAAACAGTTGGCTAATATATACCAATATGGAGCGCCTTTCAGATTGCATTTTATTCCTGACTGGGCTTCATAAACTCCAAACAGCCCACCATGGCAGATTGTGGAAGAAGACGGCTCCCGCTAAATATATTCAACATGCACCCAGATATTTAATTTACAAAAGCTTATCCTTGCCTAGTAGGTGAGCCATGGGGTCATTTGGAGCTGCCCGTTTCCGCCGATACTGGTCCATATCTTCTTCTGTCACATCGCCTTTCATCTCCTCCAAGGTGCGCTTCTTCGCAGCATCTTGGCTTGCTGAGTCCTTGCTGGCTGATGCTTCCTCTTCCGACTCAGCACGTTCCGGTCGGCTGGTTATTTTCAAGGGCGCATCTTCTCTCTCAAGAGCCCCTCCAGTACGAAGGTGGTCTGCTTCGTGGAACGCCGCCTTCCCTGCTTCGCCCGTGCAGTAACTATTCTTGACTATCGAATGACAGCAAGCATAACCCCATTTGAAATTTGACCACCAACTACCCCATACAGCAGTATGATTATTAATTAAAACATCTTCCCTATATTTTGATTTTGCCACTGCTTTCGGTGCCCCTTTAAGTGCGCCGGTTTCGTCGTACTCAACAAATCTTTCGGACTCGATAATAGCACTGTCGCGAAGGCCTTCAGGTACAGTGCTTCCTGAAGCACCGTACTTCTCCTCCAGAATTTTCTTTTGCAATAATCTTTTCTTCTCAGTCTCTTCACGCTCCTTCCTCCTATAATATTCGCCAGAGGTGGGGTTTGCTTGGAGATGTTGCTGTGTATCGCCAGCCTTTTCTTGAGACTCCCACGCGTATTTCTGTGCCTTCTCAAACTCCGCAGCGTCGCCAGATGATCTCATAAACCCTTCCTCTGCCACCAGTGCAGCGGCAGTATCTGCTGTTGCTCCACTATCCACCATGGACCTTGTCTTAGGGTCATATTTTGCAGAGTCTAAATCGAGGTTCAGTAAATATTTTGCGGTATCCTCTCGAATGCGTAGCTGTCTCGTCGATGTGCTTTGATGCCTTCCCATGTCAGATTCCTCCGCGTACTTTGCGCCATCATCGGCTCCAGCTTCTCCTTCGTCTGTTGCTGCTTCAATTGCCGCGGATTTCGTTCTCAACTCTTCCAACTGGGCATATTCCTCGATAACTGTCTTATACTCCTTGGAGTCATATCCATTCCAACGATCTCGCTTTGCATCCCATCCCAGATTGACATCTTGTATAACTTCATCTGCTTGGATATCGAGTCCTGTCCACTTTGCGCCCTTCGCCCTTGGCCGACTAAGGCACTCCTTCGTTTTATGTGTTATAGACCCGCAGTTCTCGCATGCACCCTTTCTGAACTTTGTCGCCGCAGGGCCTAGCTTCTTGCCTCTATCATACCACTTTGACTGGTCGGATTGCGCCTTCTGTAGCCGCTGGTGTTCGAGGTAATCGTTCTGGTCATCTTCCCCAATGTAGAATGGCTTTTTGGAGATGAACGACGGGATATATTCGTTGGCTTCTTTCGAAGCAGCGGATGGTGCCGGAGGCTTCAGTGGCTGGGTCCCAGCAGGTGGCATTTTTAAGGAGAGATATCTGAGTCTGGGTTCAAACTGCCTCGTCGTGTATTTGCCGCCTCAAAGATCATATGGGCGTCGTCCCATCCGGGATATAATGGTCCTTATCAGCACGTGATTTCGAGTTTTCAATTGATAAGGACGAACGCGTCGCGCCACCCAAGCACATTCAACACTACAGAGCCCAGTTCAACTATGGACTGATGACTTAATAACCTCTTTGCGAGGTTCTCGGGATGGATCTGTTCAGGGTGAGACTGAACTGTATTGACCATTATCAAGCGTTTCCAACTCGATTTGACCCTCAGCTCCGTCGTGATGTGGCCCCTTCTGAGATCAACAATGAACCGAAAGTGCCTGTCATCAGAGTCTTTGGGACTACAGAAACAGGCCAAAAAGTTTGTGCCCATATACATGGCGCATTCCCATATCTATACATCGACTATAATGGTCAGGTCACATCTGATGAAGGTAAGTCCTCAGCCGCCCTAGAGAAGCTAGGATAAAGTCTTATTGTGATATTAGTCGGTGCCTACATCCATAGGCTCCACCTTTCGATTGACCACGCACTTGCTGTGAGTTATCGCAGAGGCGTGTATGACCGCAGAGCGAGGTTTATTGCTCGTATAACTCTGGTAAAAGGTGTTCCGTTTTACGGCTATCATGTCGGATATCAGTATTACCTCAAAATCTATGCCTTAGACCCCGCGGTTATGACTCGTCTTGCCGACCTCCTCAGGCAGGGTGCTATTATGAAACGAGTGTTCCAACCCTATGAAGCGCATTTGCAATTTATTATGCAATGGATGACTGACTACAACCTATATGGTTGTGGCTATATCGACAGCCAACAGGTATACTTCAGAGGGCCAGTTCCAAAGTATGAGGAGCTGGATAGGCTATCACACCTCTGGCATGATCGTTCTATTCCTGCCGAGTTTGTCATAAGCGAAGCCAAACTCCCGAGGGTAAGCCATTGCTCTCTCGAGGTGGATATCATGGTCCAAGACATTCTTAATAGACAGGAAATTGTCCAGAGACCGCTCCATCATGATTTCATTGAACGGTCAAATCCGCTTCCACCAGATCAAAAGCTGGTCCACAGCATGTCGGAATTGTGGAGAGATGAAACCAAACGTCGCAAAGCTAAAATGAAAGTTGCGGAACCTGGAAGCAACGCATTCCCCCCCGAAGTTTTAATTTCAATGTCTGCTGGTCCCCGAGGCTCTCAGAAAGGGCGGTGGGTGCACGAGGAAGAGTATATGGAGTTGGTACATAGCAGGATACAGGAAGAACGAGCCAAGAGCGATGGATTCAATGTATCCTTCGACACATACATTAAGCCAAAGCTGGACGAGGATGATATTAATACTACCTTCCAATCCGTGGAAGACCTCTACCCCGACAACCTTGGTCCAATTCTTGGCCTAAAACCCGAGGAAAATCTAGTACTTCCAAAGGAAGAGTTCATAACTGGGAGTATCGAAGTCGACGAGAACCGCATATTCGACATATCTGATGGGGATGAGTTCCCATATGATTCAGATGAAGACCTCCTATGTGACATTGAACAGTCGCAGGAGAAAAAGGACAATACTATCCCGCCACCCATCGTGGCGACTAGCAGTTTTAAAATCGAACATACAGTTGGCCACGACTCTGTGCCACTGAGCAATGCGCCAAGGGTGCAGGCAGCCGAGGATCCATATTCGCCTATAGAACTGGACGACAGAGACCATCCTACAAAGGCACGAATTTATGAACCTAGAAGAGAGGTAACCCCTACTTCTGCTCTAGAGCTTGCTTCTTTGGCCGCTACGGCCGAGGGGCTGCTCCGAGATATAAAGGTGGCAACGCCACCAGGGGGAAGCAAGACAACAAGTCTCAAGCGATCAATGTCTCTGCTCCCCTCTGATGAAGGGTACAACAAACGTTCTAAATTTGACTCTACTATAACGCCAATCCAACCGACGTCCTCGGCTGCTGAATCACGCCCCGTAGTTAACCACCAAGCACTTCTAGGATATGAAAGCATGGTAGAAAATGGAGGCTGCAATATCAGAAAAGGGGGTAACATACCGTCGGAAAGAGGCCAGCATAACCTACCAATATTGCTAACGGTCAATGGCCTTTCTCATACTCTGAACCTGGGCAAAAGACTGGCGCGCCGCAATGCCGACAGTGGTAAACTGGACCCCGAGCATCTTCCAGATGCAGAGCCCATAGATCTACAAGAAATAGACACAGTGTTTAGGCATTCGCAGTATGGTTCTTCACAAGACCAAAGAGATACTTCTTATAACGAAAACAAAAATCTGTTCGGTGCTACATCACGTTCGATACAGACCCAACTTGAATCAGAAGCACATGGCATTGCATCCCCGGGTGAGCAACAACTTAAGCTTGTCTCAAGTATAACCTGGGACTTAAGGAGCACAAACTGGGTCGCTCGAAGTAAATCTGTCGCGGCTTTCGCCAAATCACCACCTTTGAAGGAAACAGTCATTCCTAGCCTCCATCCACCTGCCATATATCAGGGTCCTTACTATGGCAATGAGTTAGATGTGCCTGAGCGACCTACAGAATGGGCGGGCAAAGAGTTTAAGCTTGAGAGTTTGACTGTTCCATTTCTTCCGGATTTCGACGAAACGGGTAGCTCGGCTGCTAGCTTAGGGGAAAAGCTTGCCACTGTACATAACAAGCTGAGTGAAAAGCTTGCATATGAACATCGGCAGCAACGTTGCAGATTACGAGTCTGGGAAATTGGACAGCCACCTCCAGAGTTTAACGATGTAGCGGACTGGGAACGTAAGGAGATCTTGGCGAAAGCAAAGTCAAGAGCCCCGAAGTCAAGCGGACAACCTGGCCTGCAACCTGAAAACGGTGCTCACTCACAAATTGAGGGCCCGACACAGACGAATAAGCACGGGTTTCAATATACCCAGCCACAGAAACCATCAACCTTGCAAAACAATGCGCAGTATATGAGTGTAATGAGCCTCGAAGTTCATATCAATACCCGAGGCAATTTAGCCCCAAATCCACAAGAAGATGAAATACAGTGCGTGTTTTGGAATCTTCAGTTGGGTGAAGACCATCCTGATAACCCCGAAACTGGCGGAGTTAGCCAGGCAGGAATCGTTACTTTGTCAGAGGATGGCCAAACGGCGAAGAACATAGCAAAACAAACTCCAATCCAAGTCTTCGAAGAGTCCTCGGAGCTTGACCTCCTCGTTCGAATCGTCGAAATTGTAAGAACAAATGACCCGGATATTCTAACGGGCTACGAAGTTCACAATTGCTCATGGGGCTACTTGGTTGAGCGGGCAAAATTGAAGTATGAGTATGATCTCTGTGAGGAGCTCTCCCGCATGCGCACACACTCTCGTGGGCGTTCCGGAAAAGACAGCGATAAATGGGGATCTAGGCATACCTCAGCGATCTCAGTGACTGGACGTCACATGATAAACATATGGCGAGCCATGCGGAACGAACTCAACCTGTTGCAATACACGATTGAGAATGTGGTATTCCACCTGCTACATCGCCGAATTCCCCACTATGCCTGGCAAGATTTAACTATGTGGTATACCAGTGGAAAATTCGCAGACCTAGCCAAGGTCATTGAGTATTATTTGTGTCGGGTGCAGCTTAACCTCGCAATATTGGACCAGAATGAGCTCATTACAAGGACCAGTGAGCAGGCACGTTTGCTGGGCGTGGATTTTTTTTCTGTCCTTTCAAGAGGCTCGCAATTCAAGGTGGAATCTCTTATGTTCCGAATTGCTAAACCAGAAAATTTTGTATTAGTGTCTCCCAGCCGAAAACAAGTTGGTGCACAAAATGCATTGGAGTGTCTTCCACTGGTTATGGAGCCTCAAAGCGCCTTTTATACCAGCCCGTTACTGGTGTTGGACTTCCAGAGCTTGTATCCAAGTGTGATGATCGCCTACAATTATTGCTATTCGACATTTCTGGGGCGAATTGTGAACTGGCGGGGCGGCACTGGTAAAATGGGCTTCACCGAATATAAGCGACAGGATCGATTGCTGGAGCTGTTGAAGGGCTTCATCAATATCTCTCCAAATGGGATGATGTACACCAAACCCGAAATTCGAAAATCTCTGCTCGCAAAAATGCTGGGAGAAATTCTAGAGACCCGAGTTATGGTAAAGAGTGGGATGAAATTCGACGTAAACGACAAAATCACCCAGAAACTTTTAAATAATAGGCAACTAGCGCTGAAACTAATAGCCAATGTTACTTACGGCTACACATCGGCGTCCTTTTCTGGCCGCATGCCTTGTGTGGAAATTGCAGATAGTATTGTCCAGACTGCACGCGAGACGCTGGAGAAGGCGATTGCCCTCGTGCACTCGGTCAAGCGCTGGGGTGCAGAAGTTGTCTATGGAGATACAGATAGCATCTTCATCTATCTCAAAGGAAGAACCAAGGACGAAGCATTTGACATCGGGAATGAAATTGCGGAAAGGGTTACAAATATGAACCCTCGACCAGTGAAGCTGAAATTTGAAAAAGTATATCTTCCCTGTGTGCTTCTGGCAAAGAAGCGATATGTCGGCTTCCAATATGAGAAAAAGGACCAACAGGAACCGAAATTCGATGCCAAAGGAATTGAAACTGTTAGACGTGATGGCACTCCAGCTGAACAAAAAATCGAAGAGAAGGCGTTGAAGATTCTTTTCCGGTCTGCAGATCTCAGTCAAGTTAAAGGCTACTTCCAAGCACAGTGCGAGAAGATAATGACAGGCTCAGTGTCAATCCAGGATTTTTGCTTCGCGAAAGAAGTGAGGCTTGGAACCTACAGCGATAAAGGGCCTCCGCCGCCTGGGGCACTCATCAGCATAAAGCGCATGTTGGAAGATCACAGAGTTGAGCCCCAGCACGGTGAGCGAGTTCCATACGTAGTCATTACTGGAGCGCCAGGCGCAAGACTAATTGATCGATGCGTCGCACCCGAGACGTTACTGCAAAGCGACCACAACGAGCTTGACTCCGAGTATTACATTTCGAAAAACTTGATTCCTCCATTGGAGCGAATATTCAGCCTTGTGGGTGCGAACGTTCGTAGTTGGTACGACGAAATGCCCAAGGTCCAACGGGTTCGGCGCGTAGATGTCGGCCCGCAACTGACCGGCCAGCCAGCAGATATTCCATTCAACAAAAAGACATTAGAATCATACATGAAGTCGTCGTCGTGTCTCGTTTGTCAAGACAAGCTCGAATCCAACGCTGCTATCTGCCCAGCATGCCTTGGAAATCGCCCATCATCTATGCTAGCTTTGCAGACCAGGCTAACCGCCATGGAAAGGAAATATCAGGAACTGGAAAGTGTCTGCCGAAGCTGCTCCAATATATCCTGGACTGATGAGGTCAAGTGCGATAGCAAAGATTGCCCGGTGTTTTATTCGCGAGTGAAAGAAAAAGCGAGGCTTACGACAGAGCGGAAAGTCGCTGGGCGTCTGATGGAGAGATTGCAAGGAGATAGTGGCGGCCATGAAGACCTGGAATGGTAATTGGATACACACATGCAAGGCCCTCAAACCAAATGTGCACTCTCACAGTTTATCTCTCCGTAAACAACCCCGCCAACATTTCTGAGACTTCAGGGCGAGTAATAACCATACTTCGCAGCTATGTCTGGCTGTAATATAATATATGTAACGCACCTTTCGAGTTAAATTATATAACTTGGGATACGTCTTGTAATTTAATACATAATACACACAACCTCCAGCTGGCGCGCGTTTAAATCTTGAGAAAGCCTTTGATTTGAGGCTGAGGGAGTACTGTAGCTCACTCAAAGCCTACCCCGTACCCGCTACCCGCCGCTACCCAGGTCGTTCTGGAAAAATGTCGCTAAACTTTATTGGTCAGCGTCAGCCGTGCACCCACCTTGCACCCACCTTGCACCCACCATCCCACCCACCGCCGTCCCGCGTCAACTTCAGATGACACCTTGCTGGCTGAGGAGGATCTTCCTACCCGACGTGCGTCATCGCCAACCCCGCGTAATCTCCATCTGGGCTGTGCGTGTAGCCAGAGACGCCTATTGATAGATCATGATGGGAGGGGTCACCTATTTCCTTCTCGTCTATGTTCTTGGTGGCCTTACCTTTCTCCCGCTTCTCGTTGTGTTCCTCATCCTACACGCTTACCTGACATTCCCCGTCCGCGAGACCCCGACAGAGGTGCCAGGAGCACCGAGAAGCAATGGACTTTTGCGGGACGGCGACCGAGCGGATGCTGTTAGATCAGCTTCCAAGAATTTGGATGAGAAGTTTCAGTCTCGCAGCTCTCAAGAGTCCGACGTAGCTGCTGGATATTTCGCCGTTTGCCGCGAATATGTCCCTGGAGGCATTAATGGCAAACCCCCGGAGAGAACAACCCCAACGGGCTCTACAGTTGTCACTTCGCCAAGCCCAAGTGTATACCAAAGTATGTACCGCAGCATATTCGACCGAAGAAAGGACACAAACCCATTGGATATCAAGGGCGCCGGGAAGCCAACCAGTAAAGGCGGGAATGTATTTTATGTTGTGCTAAGGTATATTTATAAATTGGAACAGCAATACAGTTCTTTACTTGGATTGTAGCTAATAATTTGCTAGACATCAGCATATCCTACTCTTCGACACTGAGGAACAACTCGAAGTCCGCTATGTGCTGTCCCTGGCACACCACGATGTCAGTATATATGGCGGAGGCGAGGAAATACCAGATGGGGAGCTTTTTATCAAGCGCAATGCCATATGCTTGACCAGGAGAGCCGATGTTGGAGAAATGACGCCCGACGGAACACCTTCAAAACCTTTTTATCTATTTACCGACAGTCTTTCTGAGAAGGAAGACTTCTATTTCACATTGCTGAAAAACATGCAAAGACGACCTGAAGATTCAAGCAATGTCCCCAAACCTCTGCAGTTCGATGTCAAGCACATTATTGAATTGGTTCAACGGCTACATTCGTCCGAGGAGAATATGCAGATACGCTGGTTCAACGCTATTCTCGGAAGAATATTCCTCGGCATTTACAAAACGCCCGATGTTGAAGCCTTTATTAGAGCCAAGATTACCAAAAAGATATCGAGAGTGAAGAAGCCTGCATTCCTTTCCAAGATTATCATTCGAAACATTGATATGGGTGAGGGGGCGCCATATATCACCAACCCGCGTTTAAAGGATCTTACCGTCGATGGCGATTGTACGATTGAAGGCGACATGCTTTACACAGGCAATTTCCGCGTTGAAATAGCCGCAACTGCAAGGATAGAACTCGGTTCAAGGTTCAAAGCTAGGGAGGTAGACTTAGTCTTGGCAGTTACCATTCGCCGGGTTGAGGGGCACATGCTTCTTAGAATTAAGCCGCCACCGAGCAACCGTCTTTGGATGACATTCGAGACCGCTCCACGAATAGATATGTCTATCGAGCCAATTGTCAGCTCCAGACAAATCACCTATACTCTGATCCTCCGCCAGATAGAGAACAGGATCAAGGAGGTCATTGCCGAGTCCATTGTTATGCCGTTTTGGGACGACCTTGCATTTTTCAATACGGATGGGAAGAAGTGGCGGGGCGGTATCTGGACAGACAGCGAACTTTCTCGGCCATCACAGCCCCTCGAAACAATAATTGCCGAGGATGGAGATGTAGACGAGCTGGAGCAAGTAGAGAATCAAACTTCTTCGTCTCTTCCGCCGATGGGAAAGAGCATGAGTAGCCCCGCGCTAGAATCCAGCCCAAATATAGAGTCATTCGCTCGGAAAACCGCTAAGTCAGTCTTCAACCTAGGGCCCTCCAAAAAGAATGCTTCATCTACTAGTGTCGAAACAAAGTCATCAGTGACTTCTAATAAACCAAAATCAATCAGAAAGCACTCATTCGCGAGTGCTGTTGTAAGCACGGATAATACCAACATCGACGCGCTCAAGCTCGAAAGCCACTCCGATCATAGTCCAGCGGCTTCCACCATGGCTGCTCTATCAGCAAGGTCACCTCCACCTTCAGCAACGGCCAGCCCTGTTGGGTCTCCATCTAAGCCTTCCAGTATATCGAAAACCAAGTCTGGCAGTATGTCGTCGTTTTCCTCACGGGAAACAGATAATCGCGAACGTGCGGGGCTCGACTCCACGATATGCGATGAATTGAGAACATCAGATGGAGAAAGCCTCAAACTAAATCAGCACAAAAGCGAAGAATCATTTGCAGAAAGCCCTAGCAGCCTATCTGATAGTTCGCACGCTGAGTCCATACGCCCTTCTCGCCTAGGACTTATCAGCCAGGACGCAAATGGTTCGCTGGACATGGTGGAGGATTCAGAAGCCGGAGCTAGTGTTGGCAGAGGATCAACCTCGAAACGGAATACTCTTAGCGCAGTTGCCAACGCAGCTGAGAACGCTCGAAAATGGGGGTTAAACGCTCTACAAAGAAGCCGTGACCAAACAAAGCTCTCCATGGCTTCTGAACTTGAAAGTGAAACACCCGATTTGACGCAGCCAATGGGTCGTGGGAAACCATTGCCGCCCCCTGGCACACCTTTACCTCCGCCAGACAGAAGGACCAAAACTGCGCCTATCCCAGTTCCAAAACGCAGACCACTCCCCCCTCCGCATCTGGCCCAAAAACCGTCTGAAGTGAGGGCCCGAAGCTCCACATCTTCCAGCACGTCCCATCAAGCCCCACCACTACCTAAGCGGCATTTTCGCAATGACTATGCAGTCTCACAGGAAGGTGTACTTGTCGTCGCGGCTCCAGACTCTGAGCCGGTGTCCCCAACAGACGACTCCTCAAATACTTCTATTTCTCGTTTGGAAGCCGGAAACAACGATGACGAAGCTGATGAAGAAGGTGGAATATCAGGAAAGGAAGATCCCCTTTTGCCTGCAAATGTACTAGAAAATACGGAGAGCCTGCACATGCACAACCCATCCAACGGGCATGGCAGCACCAGAATTTCTGGATCGTAGAAATTGTATATGTCAATTAGAGTACATTTTGATCGACATCTGGAAAATTCCAAAGTGTACCATGCATTCATTGCGTGACGAAGCCTTGACCTTTCACTCCAGGGACGTCCTTTGACACGGCATTGGGATCTTATTATCAACCTGTGCCTGGAGAAATAATTCAAACGGGATTCTCGCCCCCCTCTTGCGACGATGTGGCCACTTCATACTTATCGTCATGTCAACCAGCTTGCATGGGCTTGACTTTGGCCACTAGGGAATTTATTGACTTTCGCAGACATTCGATCAGATATTCCCACCATCAGGCTCATTGGCAAGTTCCATTTATATCTGCCAGAGTATCGCCTGTAAGGAGTCTATATTACAGAAACAATGGGCGAGGCTAGATGGGAATCAATCCCCGCGCAGATAACACCGACTGTTCTGCCTGCGTTTATCTCCCCCCGGCTTCATTATCATTAAATACCTTATAGTGAGTGGTATTAAAAGCTACTCCGGCAAGAGACGTTTGGTGTTTCGTCAAATAGATATATACCCTAACAGTGAATACCATAACAGTGAAATGATAATAAAGGCCAGTCCAGTTCTAAGATAACTCTTGGAGTTCATAAACTCTTCTCCAAGGAGCTCATTATTGGTGGTTGTGACATTTTCTTGGCTTATTGCTACTGTACCTGGAGATTACGTGGAGAGGCGAATAAATGGCTTGCCCCACACCCCGTCATGTAAACCGGAGCTTGCCGTTTGAGCCTCGCTCCCCAAGTTTACGTATTGCGCGGCCTCACTCACGGAGACAATATAAGCAAACTGCGGCAGATTATATCGCTACCCTCCATTCCCTTTATTGGTATACTGCGATTTATTTCTTGTGAGCGGGTGTGTCCGCTGCTTCAGTTTCAACATGTCACTACAAACAGCAAGACACGTCGACAATGCGAAGTCTGTTACCCCCAACCTTGTTGCCTTGGTTGATCTCTAACAAAGGTTTAAATCGTCCTGAAGTTAAACTAATTTAAATGCGATATAGGTCTGAGAGCGAGCTGGCTATCAACATTCGAAAAGCCACCAGCATTGAGGAATCAGCACCAAAACGAAAGCATGTGAGGAGTTGTATCGTGTATACATGGGACCACAGGAGCTCCCAGTCCTTTTGGGCTGGGATGAAGGTGTGAGTACAATATGATATCAGCCGCGAATCTGCTCAATTTCAGACGATGAGATATATCTGTGGCCTTTTGTTGTTTCATTCAGCTAATAGTGACAAACTATAGGCAACCTATACTCGCGGACGAGATTCAGACATTCAAAGCACTCATCACAGTACACAAAGTTTTACAAGAAGGGCATCCCATAACACTTCGAGAATCTATGGCAAATCGAAGCTGGATAGACAGCCTGAATCGCGGAATGTCTGGAGAAGGGCTCCGCGGTTATGGCCCGTTGATTAAAGAATACGTCTACTTCCTGCTTGCAAAGCTCACCTTCCACCAACAGCACCCTGAATTCAATGGAACTTTTGAATATGAGGAGTACATCAGCTTAAAGTCAATAAATGATCCAAATGAGGGCTATGAGACGATTACAGACCTCATGCAGCTACAGGACAAGATTGAGCAGTTTCAAAAGTTAATTTTCTCTCATTTTAAGAGCGGCGCAAACAATGAATGTCGGATTTCAGCCCTGGTACCACTGGTTCAGGAGAGCTATGGGATTTACAAGTTTGTTACAAGTATGCTTCGAGCAATGCATACAACGACCGGTGACGATGAGGCTCTGGAGCCTCTACGGGGCCGGTACGATGCTCAGCATTATCGGTTGATTAAGTTCTACTATGAGTGTTCCAATTTGCGATATCTCACGAGCCTAATAACAGTTCCCAAACTGCCCCAGGACCCGCCCAATCTCCTTGCCGAGGACGAAAACGCACCTAGCTTGCCACAGCGCCCGAAGCAGGAAGTGGAACGCCAACCAACACCTGTGGCTGCGCCGAAAAACGAGGAGCCGGATGACATCAGTGAGTTCTGGAAGAACGAACAAAATCGCCAACAGAAGGAGTACGAAGACCAACAGAGAGTATTGGAGGAAAGGCAAGCCCAACAGCTTTACGCCCAGCAGCAGGCAGCTTTGCAAGCCCAGCAAAACTTTGAAGAGCAGCAGCGCCAACTTGCCGAGCAGCAACGCCGAGAACAAGAGGCGCTGATGCAGCAACAGACACAATGGCAGACCCAAGGACGGTTGGCAGAGCTTGAGCAAGAAAATTTAAATGCGAGAGCACAGTACGAACGTGATCAGCTGATGCTGCAACAGTATGATCAGCGCGTAAAGGCTCTCGAGAGTGAACTGCAGCAAATCCAAACCAGTTACGGCCAACAAATTACAAGCAAAGACGACCAAATCAAAGCCTTGCAAGAACAGCTAAATACATGGCGAACAAAGTATGAAGCTTTGGCCAAACTGTACTCACAGCTCCGAACAGAGCATCTTGATCTCCTTCAGAAGTTCAAATCTGTGCAACTCAAGGCAGCTTCGGCACAGGAGGCCATTGACAAACGGGAGAAACTTGAACGCGAAATCAAGACGAAGAATCTCGAGCTTGCGGATATGATCCGCGAACGAGACCGTGCGCTACACGAAAAGGATCGGGCGAGTGGTGGAAACCGAGAAGAACTTGAAAAGCTGAAACGGGAACTCCGTATGGCTCTTGACCGTGCCGATAGTGCAGAGCTTAGCAAAGGGAATGAGCTCTCCTCTATGCTTTCAAAGTACAACCGTGAGATGGCCGACCTCGAAGATGCCCTCCGGAAGAAGTCGCGTGCTCTTGAGGATATGTCAACCAAATATAGGGAGGGTGACAGCGACCTCGAGCAGTTGCTCAGAGAAAAGGAAGATGAGCTAGAAATCATGAAGATGGGAATGGACCAGACTCTGATTGAACTTAACGAGCTCAAGCTATCCCAAGGAGAAACAGACCATGCTTTAGATGGTCAGATTGATGCAGTGTTACTTTCTAACATTGCGAAGATCAATGATATCATTGATTCCGTCCTTCAGAGTGGCGTCCAACGTGTAGACGACGCTCTCTACGAGCTTGACTCCTCGATGCAAGCTGGAAACCAGAATGCATCTCCGTCGTACGTGCTATCACAGGTCGAGAAAGCCTCTTCGAGTGCGACTGAATTTGCGACTTCTTTCAATAACTTTATCGCCGATGGCCCTAATAGCACACATGCAGAGATTATCCGCACCACCAACGTCTTTGCTGGGTCTATCGCAGATGTCCTAAGCAATACCAAGGGGCTCACAAGGCTGGCCACCGATGACAAAAAGGCCGACCAACTAATAAATGCAGCCAGACAATCTGCTCAATCCACAGTTAAATTCTTCCGCGGTCTCCAAAGTTTTCGTCTGGATGGGATGGACCCTATGCAGAAAACTGATGTTGTCATCAATAATAACAACGATGTCCAGATGAACTTACAAAAGCTAAACAAGCTTGCTGACTCATTTGCACCGAGTAGCGGGAGACTGGCTAACAACAAGGGTGACTTGGGAGATCTTGTCGACAATGAACTCACCAAGGCCGCTGATGCTATCGCCGCCGCCGCAGCACGCCTAGCTAAACTGAAGAATAAACCCAAGGATGGATATTCGACGTACGAGCTGCGAATCCATGACTCAATTCTCGATGCCGCATTAGCAGTTACCAATGCTATCGCGCAGCTAATCAAGGCGGCCACCGCAACCCAGCAAGAGATTGTGCAAGCTGGTCGAGGGTCGTCGTCTCGCACAGCCTTTTACAAGAAGAACAATCGCTGGACGGAGGGTCTCATCTCTGCTGCAAAGGCTGTGGCCAGCTCCACAAACACCCTGATTGAAACTGCAGATGGAGTCCTGTCCGGTCGCAATAGCCCGGAACAACTTATTGTTGCATCAAACGATGTTGCGGCCTCTACTGCGCAACTCGTAGCTGCGAGCCGAGTCAAGGCTGGATTCATGAGCAAGTGCCAGGAGACACTTGAGACAGCTAGCAAGGCTGTCGGTGCCGCATGCCGAGCGCTTGTCAGACAAGTACAGAGCATGATCAAGGACCGTGACCAGGACGAAGAACGAGTTGATTACGGCAAGCTGGGAGCGCACGAGTTCAAGGTTAGAGAGATGGAGCAACAGGTAAGATTCCGAAACCCCCTTCGCGAAATCGTCGTGATGTTAACCGTTGATAGGTTGAGATTCTGCAACTCGAGAATAATTTGGCTTCTGCGAGACAGCGGCTGGGCGAAATGAGGAAGATCTCGTACCAAGAATGAGAAGACAGGTGCGACATGGACGAATGGGAGCAGTAAGAAGAGGACTTCGTACAGGCGCGAGACGCGATTAATGTACAGAATTATTTACAAGGCCTGGGACATGTATAGTAGCTCTATTGCCCGACCTCAACGTTGCCTCGACCTTCTCTTGACTTAGCGTGGCTTTCCCATGGCTTCCCCTTGACTTTCCCTGACTGTCCTCTGGCTTTCCTCTGACTTTCCCTGACTTTCCTTTGACTTTCCCAGACTCCCCCAGACCTTTCCGTCAATATCCGCCCTGGAGTCAGACGTTGGGCTCAGGCGGTGAAACATTTTAGCGCTATTCCTAAACAGGAAATATTTCAAGAATTACATCAGGGTCCAAACCTTCGATCGTTCGACCTTTCGGCCCACCCCCATCCCACCGTACGCCGTAACTCATGCAGGGCATACCGAATCAACAGTTCAGAGTTCTCGAGTACGGAGCACCGATTTCCGATATGGGCGGGACAAAGGACATGTCAGATCTCTAGATGCACGCTAAACGCGATGTGACCCTTCCTTCGCATCTCTGCAGGGTCTGGCCGGGACTTGGCCAGTAGCGCATCGGGTGACAAGTCTCTTTATTACAACCAACTGGCTGCGGTGTGATGTCTCATGCATTGCGGCAAAGATCTACGCGTCGCCAAGACAGTAAAAGCGGCGTGTGTGTGCTGGATGGTGCCGGAGGTTTAGGGCGATTTACGGTTTCGGGGGAGAAGAAAGCAACAGTAACAGTAAATATGGGGTACCTAGCATCGGAAGTAAGGAGAATATCAGAGGGACGGGGAGTGGGTGAGTGGGTGGGAATGGTGGGAATGGTGGATCGACGGTGGAGGGACAAGGTGCGGGAAGGAGCTGACGGCGTGGTTGGGTGGAGAGGTGGAGACTGCCCCCGCGACTGATCCGGAAAGGTGCTGTGGGACAGGGTTGCAGCTAGATTCCTTGGCGTGCTTCTTTATCTGGACGTCACTTCTCACATTTAAACCATGATGCAAGGGCACGAATGGTATGCTGATGTTTCATGGTTCCAGGTCGTCAGCTAAAACGACCAAAACATTGCGAGCACTCTGTGACGAGCACTTTCTAGAACGAATCCTCCAACGCGTAACTTTCGCTGCGCTCGATGGCTGCCAGAAGTTAGCGGGGGAAGAAGTGTGATAGTGAACAGGACAAACGTACGTGGTAGCTGAATCAGTGGGCGGGTATAACCCAGGCTTGCCAGATATTCAGTTGTCTGTGCTGAATTGCTGATGTCAAAAGTACTGTAGTACTCGTTGTCCATTCCATTTCCACTGCAGCTGTATCCCTAAATCCGTTCGCCGTGCCACTGTATACGTATAGACCTCTATTCTTGGGTCAGTTTTAATTTGATTGTTGTCATTTAAATCCATCCCGTATTTATTCTGTCAATTCATACTCCTCTGGCCCTGGTCGGATTTGCCGTATATGTGGCGCTCCCTCTATGAAGTGAACAGGTCAGAAATGATTGAGACCAGTTTGACTTGTGACGTACCGTATACGAGCCATTGCCAAAAGTTGCCACGAAAAAAAAGCTCCAAAGGGAAGGCACCTAAAATTCCAGAGTGCACTACCCTTTTGTTAGACCTTCTCACAGGCTGCCATTTTGAAAACTTACAAACTGTTTTCAGTTTTGCAGTGGGGCTGTCCCAATTTGGCCGTTGTTCTCCAATTTGAGGTACCTGACCTGCGATAACAGACATCTCTGCACGATTTGGGGTCTCTCCACTTATGTAAAACGGCAACAGAAGAGACCAAATTATTCCATCGGGGTTTGAGGTTGTGTTCGATCGCTCTAAGTAGTCCGATATCCCCCTAAATAATATTAGTTTAGATGGCCATGAAATATTAGAGCAAAACCTACGCCACAATGTTGGCTCGAAGCCAGCATCGAAATACAAGCGGAAGATACATCTTCTTGGATCCTCCAAGTATATTGGAACTTTCGTTGAAAATATTGATGACCATGATAGCCCTCTTGTTAACCTTCACTAGGACATTTTCAATCCTGCGAAGTTTGGCGGGAATACGGCCGACTGGCGTGTATGTAAACTTAATAGAATTCCATGGTGGCAGCGAAATTGTAGACCGGGAACCACACGGGCTACGCTTGGGACGACATGTTGGCCGAGTACCTTTTTGATATCCTGGGCAAGCCTGGCTGATTGTTGTTTGGAATTTTTGGATGAGATTACCGGCTTCTTCGAACGAAACAATATCCAAAATATTTGGATCGGACTCAGAATCTGCTTTGGAGCTGATTGTTTTCATTGCAACAAATCTGGGGTCTTCTGTTTCTAAATTGATAGAGCTGTTTACGCCTTTGCTGCTCATAGATTTGCAATTGTCGTTTTTTTGAAGGATGGACAGCAGGCAAGTAATCGACGTTTTTGGGTGGTGGTTGTGTGATGAGCGAGATAATAGCAGTTTTTTTTCATCGGCCATAGCAAAGACTAGGTCGCTGAGGGAAATGATGAACCTCGTACTGCCGAGAATCTCGAGATCATTGTCATTGACTGGTATAAAGCCAACATCAGGAATAATCCCATCTCCTTGACTTTCTGCAGCTCCGTTCGATTTTGATAGGCCTTTTTTGAGGTTTCTCTTCGAGTGTTTTTGCTGTTGATCAAACCCCCAGACAATTTCATTTGTTGGTCGTGATACAAAAAAAAACACAGATGGCTTTGAAAAACTAGATTCAAAATGTGCCTTCTTGTTTGGTTTTGAAAAATCAGGGAGGGCGTAACCATGTGTTGGCTTGTCCAAGACTATCTTGCCGGCATCCAACAAGGCTTTAAGTGTGGCGTTTTTGATAATGGAGCCGTTTGAGTCGAAGGAAATCCCCAGGCGGTGCAGATATTCGAGTGATGTGCTAGTATTGTTTCCACCGAAGCTCTCATGTTTCCTTGTCGATGATAAGGACAGTACCTTTTTCAGATGGGAATTCTTCAAGGTGACCGTTGCCCTTCCATTCCCGCGGAATATCAGCCCAGATGAACGCCAAAGAACATCTTGAAGTGACGGACAAAAATTGCTTTCTCCAAGAGGAGCATTTATATCATTTGTGTTAAAAGGGCCGTATAATACCAGCTTGCGCGCCCTCAGAAGATATGCAAGTTGGCGATTTGGGATCAAATAACCGTTTGGCTTGAAACTTAAACCGATTGAGCGGCCGCGCTTAATTTTCATTCTATTTTTGAAAGTTGCGTACTCTTCTTCGTCCAGCGTAGAGTTTTCTTCTTCGTCTGTTTCGCTATCGGACTGACTTTCCTCGTCGGATGTGTCGCTGTCATACCCGTCATTGTAATTATGGATCGAGTCGTGATCGCTGATGTAAGGCGGGATATCAACTTGCCCAATCATCTCTCACCCCTTGCCCAGTTTCCCGATTGAGTGAGCATCCAATCCTGTTGAAAGCTGGTTTTGTATTTCGTGGAGTCAGCGTTCTGATCAGATAGTAGAAGTTGTGATGAAGGTTGCGGTGGATGTAACTATTTTTGAAAGGTTACAGCGGATTTATTCTGTGGCGTCGAATGAAATTCACTTTGGGGCTTCCTCAGACAACCCATTTACTCGCTGCTTTTACCGGCCGCTTAGTTTACCGAGTATGGTGCAGGCTAATTAAATAAACAAAGAAAACGGTTGTTTTGTCGCATCTC
The DNA here is from genome assembly GCA_001662605.1 of Pseudogymnoascus sp. 05NY08. Lineage (NCBI taxonomy): Eukaryota > Fungi > Ascomycota > Leotiomycetes > Thelebolales > Thelebolaceae > Pseudogymnoascus > Pseudogymnoascus sp. 05NY08. The sequence goes on from KV458912.1 coordinate 24,403, forward strand.
TCGCCTTACTTTTCATAAGCGCTTCGATCAACTTCAATTCATTCACACCTCGACAACCACTCCTCCACCAACTTTTTCCCATCATCCAATCAACACACCCAACACCATCTTCTCTATATTCATTCTACTGATTGCTATCAAGCTGTGGCCTCAAACGACAAATATAATTGCAACTGCTATTTTCTCAGCTATAGCTTGCACCAACAGCGTCACGAGCTATGTCGCTCCATACGACAGACATGAATTTCACACCAACCAACCTGGCCCAATCCGTTTCAGCAATTCTTTCCGGTCAGATTACCGACAACAATGTAATTGCGCACATACAGTTGTCGGGTATTTTTGATCAGCTCGAGCAAAACGAAAAGAATTGGCTGCTTTATGGGTTTGCGTGAGTACTTTGACTACTTCTATATGGTCGCTTTTTGACTTCTTTTAGCTTACTCATCAATTCATCATCTGAATTCACCATCTTGAATGATCTTGACAGAGTTGTTTTTCATCCATTTGGTCAAGGACCCCAGTTTGGGCAAGGTATCTTTTACATGCCAGACACGAGCGCATCTGAACCCACTGGCGAAACCATGGCTAAGGTTCCAAGACCGCCAAATGCATTCATTCTTTATCGTAAAGATCACCACCAACATGTCAAGGATGCAAACCCTGGAATCCACAACAATCAAATCTGTAAGTCAACTTCGTATGCTGATAATACTCATAAATTAACCATTTGTAGCTGTCATCCTTGGCCAAAAATGGAATGGGGAGTCAACTGAAGTTCGCGATCACTACCTCGCCCTCGCAAAGCAGGCCAAGCGCGACCATTTGCTGCAGTATCCGGACTATCAGTATCGTCCACGCCGTCCGGAGCAATTGAAGAGACGTATGACGAAAGAAAAGAAGCGCAAGTTGATGGCTAGATTTGTGGCCGAAGAGAATACCGCAGAAGACAACCAGGGCGGTAACTTGTCAAACGGTACTTGATTGAATCCTCCTCTTAAATAACCACAACTAATATTTCCAGATGCCTCTGACCTGAAATTTCTCATTCCAAAGACGGGATCGCCAAATGTTCTTTTTCTTGGGGCTCATAGCCCAACCAAAATCGAGTTGGCCAAGAGCGTTGTCAACAGTGCTGCCATGGACATTGACATTGTGTCCTGGAATTCTATCACCGCTGATGTTGACCTGATGTTGGCAGAAGACGCCCGAGTCAAAGATGGCCGCATTCCCACCACTGGAGTTGCGCCGGGTGCTTATCTGTGGACAAGATAATGCATGAGTACGCTTTGATACCCATGCATGACCGATATGGTCTACCACCCGCAAACGCTGCATACATTCACAACCTCGAATTTCTCCATTGGACACGGATATGTACTTGGAGCCCTGCATATTAGAACGCGTCGAACCAATTTCAAGACAGGTTTTGCTTCAGTGCTATCCCCGAACTGGTTGCACAAGTTTGTTTCTCATCGGAACAATAACAACCATATCTTGATACGATGTATTGCGGACGTTATAGGCGAATTTGCTTTCTTTTGTTCTGCGGGTATAGGTTCACATACGACATCGCACACGCAAAATACCACCCTTACAGAATCAAAAGTACACTTGTGTTTTTACGTCGTCGATTCCGAAGGCCAGTCTTCACTAAATGGGTCCATACTGCGAGTGGTCATCTCAATAGGTACGTTATTCAAGCACTCGTACGGCATGAACAAATTCTGGGAACTATAAGCTAACGCGACAAAGTTAGAGCATCACACTCTATTACGATGAATTGCCAGTTTACAATAGGGAGATAGAGGGAACTAGCTAGATGTGGAATGCAGATCATGACGGGTTTCATCAGCAAGGAGGTTTGCTTCCGGCTTGTGTAGTCCTAGGGTCTCCAGTATCGCATAGAACAAAATAACTGGGCCACAAATGTTCTATTTGAAGCAGAGAAAGCAATCCAGTATTTTTTGTGATCGTTAATAATGACTGTTGCCCAAAACGTGCCAAAGCATAAAATGTCCCCAATGCCAATCCTTGGATACTTCTATCCCAAAAGAGCCGTTCTCACCGTCAAGTTCTCAGGGATCCCAATATTTCTAGGGCAATCTATCGACTGTCACTAAAGAAATATGTGCCATAATACGAGACAATCCATTTATTATAGTCACCAGTTGAAAATTCAATTGTGGCTCCATCGTTGTAATATCTACCACAGTACCAATGTTGGCGTGGTGGATCTAGCATTGATAATCGGGATAATTGAGCAATGGACAAACCCTTTCTTTGACACCAAAGTTTGGAGAAACTGGAATAGCTGATGCGAATTTCATTTTCTTATTTCTGACAAATTGCAACTTGGGGCTCAGTGAGCTATCCCGAAAAGGAAATTCCAAACTTTCCAACTTGGGGCCCGTGCGTCATCCCGAAAAGGAACCCCCAAATTTCCAGCTTGGGGCCCGTGCGTCATCCCGAAAAGGAACCCCCAAACTTCCACCTTAGGGCCCGTGCGTCATCCCAGAAAGGAAATCTCAAATCTTTCAACTTGGGGCCCGTGCGCCATCCCATGGAAACCTGAACCCTTTCAGCTTGGGACCCATATATTCAGATTTGCGACTGCTTTCCTAGTTGTGCGAGATGATCTCTAACCACTGAAGGTCCAAGGTCTCTCATTGCCGTGGAATTGCCCGCGTCTTTTTCACCATGGTTCTTGACTACTTCTTCAAAACATGTGAACCGTGTAGAATTTCTGGATTGAAAGGCCCAAACTTGAGCCTATAGGTTCGCAAGTTTCAATATCTCCACAGATTGACGACCGGCCACGGTGCACAGCAAAACACCAGGATTGACATATCTCCTTTCACTTCCCGGAAGCTGCGTGTTCGCTGCTCCATATAAACGTCCCACAACGCCACTGTGTGCCCCTCTCCTTTTCACCCGAAGGGCCGAGTGGTCTGGCGCATATGTAGAACGACCGTCCGCAATTCATGCCAGGTTTCTTCGTCGATAGCATTTTGCATGGCTCGTTGTGTTCGCAGCGAGGTGCTATGCGCGTTCCAAGGATCTTGGACCACGACTCTTTGGCTACAATTGGGTTGATAATACCCTCTTCTTTGTGAATATTGACAAGAGTTGACAAATATTTAGCTTCCTTCGGGGTATTGTAGCCTTCACTGGCGTTACGCGAAGAAAGATCCTCTTGGGTGTCCTCATCCGGTCCCAAAGTCAACTCTTGTCTGGGGTATGGACTGAGAGAATGGCTACTATCAGTAGAGTTGGAAGGTAGGATATTGGCATTGGCATTGGGCTGTGCACCTGGAGTTTGTGTTTTCGGTATGAAGAAGCCTTGCAACGTGCTTTGGGCCATTCTCTGCGGGTTCTTGCTTGTTGAAGCCTTTGCATTGGCAGATTTCGTGCGTTTCTGGTCTCGTTGAAAGGGCAGAGATTCTGCGGAGCGCTTGCCCTTAGAAATCATGGAGTGGATTACTTTGCCAGTATCGGAATTCGATATTTCTCGTTCTTGTTTATTTACGACTCTAGGTTGGGGAGCCGTACTAAATGAAACTCTTAAGCCCCTTTCTGACACTGGAGAGCCATCACCTGTTGTTGGGCTTTGAGGCCTGGGTTCGCCACCAACTTTAGCCAAACTTGTGAGGCTTTCTTCTTGAGTAAGGGAGACAAGAGGCGGCATCCTGATAAACATGTCTCGGATATTACGCCTTCTATCAAATTCCGGTAGGAGTTTGGCGGAGGTGGGAAGTAGATCTTTGATGGTCCAGTCACGCTGGCGAAAGCCATCTTGAAACATTCCGACGGCATTCATAACGTCCTTGATATCAGTTTCTTTCCCATCAAGCTGTATCTTATCGCTGATGACGGCATAGACTGGACAGTGATCCGACCCCATAAGTCCTTCTTGAATATTTGACTCGGAGAACCAATCTCCACAGTCTAGACTCGCGCATATATAGTCGATACGAGATCCAAAGTTGCCTGGCCGTGCATTCTTTTTCTGGTCCCAACAAGTGAACATGCCTCTCCGGCGACTGTGGAATTTACGGCATATATCTGTTAGAACAGGCCGAGCTCGACATTCGTCTCTTTCGCCATAGACGTTGCCATGTTCAACCAAGTGATTAAACAGCCTTCGGGCTGGCGCAGAGAAGAATTCTTCGGCGGTAACTCCCTCTTTTCGCATTCGCTCCTGGGCGTTTGCTGTATCAATCTCCTCCCGGATAACATTCAAGTCTCCAGCCAGTATCACTCTCTTTCCGGAATTCACTAAATTGCGTATTCTCGCATCGAGGACATTCAGAAAGCCCAGTCGAAAATGATCTCTGGTTTCATCACGGTTGGCTGGGCAATAGGTTCCGATCAAAACAAATGCAGGGAATTCGAGTATCAAGCAACGGCCCTCTGAGTCTAGCGTGGCTGCATCTAACGTACAATCCCCATACTGTGATATCGTTGGATATCCGCCAATTCTCTCATCGGCAGGGAGATCAAAAAAGCTTTGCGAGCTGCCGGGGGGGCAAAGAATGCCAGTAATCCCTTCTTCGGCTCGGATTGGGGAACAGACGCTTGAACGAGTGTAAATGGCGACCCCAGAATACCCTGTGGTGGTGCATAAGCATGAATAACTATGTAAATTTCTGAAATTCGCGGGATCACCTTTTTTATGTTTGGGGAGACTGAAGTATGCATCCCAACCAGGCACAAGAACCATGTCATCTTGAAGGTCCTTTCTCTGGATTTTCGTCTCCTGCAGAATAACTATATCTGCCTCGAGGATGTCAAACATTGCCTAGTTGATAGTCACTACAGTTAATTTCTACTCTCTTCGAGCATCAATACAGTTGAACTAACCTCGAAGGTTTTCTTTTCTCGCCATGGCTGATATCCAAACGGGTTCCTGATGAGTGTGAGTGACCTCAGCTTAATTGCAGATATAAATGGTGCAAATTCAAATTCCTTTAATGCATGGCATTAAGCATGGAGATACTGACCTTATTCCATTCACTGTGAAGGAATAAGTTACTGTAAGTGTTTGTTTTGAGAGTGAACTTACCGTTCCAAGTCGTTATACGTAACCCCATGGTGAATTGTCACCATATGATGTCAGGCGCACCGATTAGTTCACTGCATCATTCCCATAGACTTATAAGCATCCAGAAATGAAGTCTCCGAAAACTCTGATGCAGTTTATCGATATATTTTGATCTCTCAACTTGGGTCGAAACTCACCAAAGAGCATCATAAACCACGTGACTGAACATACGTCGGATGCGGCTCGATTGTCCGATGACTAATCGGTTATAACTAGCGTGAAAGTCGGTCGACCTCGTCGTTCTCCGAGGCATCGTTCATTTACTTCCAATTGCATGATATTAAAGCACCATGTTCTCTTCACGCACCATTGTCCGTGCTGCGGCACCTATTCGCACCCAAGCAGTGCGACAAGCTATCCAGAAGCGCCTTGCGCACGCCGAGGCCAAGCTCCCAGCTGGCGTTCAGGATAACGCTTTCAACCGCGAACGTCAGGCCGTCAAGGACCATGCGGCCGCTACCTCTGGTAAGTTCTGAAAAGTGATGCCGGAGAATAATGTGAACTTGTACTGATCTTGTTGTAATGCAGATTTGTGGCGTAAACTTTCTATCTAGTAAGTCAACCTAAATCCATTCGCCGAGGATCGGAATCCAGAGTGACCACAGATCATGGATAGCCACGAGAGAGCAGGATAGGCGGAAGATGGTTGATAGGGAGATGTATCAAATAATGGAGAACTAACCGTGCACAGTGCTGTGATCCCTTGCCTGATCATTTCCGGTGTCAACGCTTACAACCTCTGGAACGAGCATTGGGAGCACTGGGCACACAGAGAGCCACTAGAGGAACGCCCTGAGTACCCATACCAGAATGTCCGCTCCAAGAACTACTTCTGGGGAAATGGAGACAAGACTCTTTTGTAAGAATCCACTGCAATATTCGACTTCCAAGCTGGACCGCCACATATATGTTTTTGGGGAGAACAGTTACTAACCGGTTTTATAGCTGGAATGACGCGGTTAACCACCACAAGCCCGCGGAATAAGCTCGACTCTTTTTTTTGTTTTTTGAAGGAGCTGAAATGGAAAAGTGACCACATCATGTGGCGATGGCTCTGGAAATAATTGCGGACAGAGAACCTGTACATTATCTTGCAGTCTACATAAACAAGTGAGCCGAGAACAGCGTCTTATATTCTATCAACTTGAACCGTTATGATACTACGAGGGGAACGTGCATATTTGTAGTTCTAGCAGTTTTAATTCTCTTTCGACATTTGATTTGGTCCCAGAGCTGTCATGACCGACTCCTTTAATCTCTAACTTGTAATTTATGCCACCATCAAGTCATTATACAGCGCCTTCGCTTTCACCACAGTCTCAACTTCTCCGAGGGCGCTCAGAATCGACGCTTTCTTCGCAATACACTCGCTCATTCTTCTCTTATCTCCTAACTTATGCCATTCCCCGAAACTGCGTTCGATGCCCTCCAGGGCCAATGTTAACATATCCTTCCGTTGCAAGCTCAGGGAAGTCGCCTGTCCTGCTTGCCCCATGTAGGCATCCACTTGGAAACCCCACAGTTCCGCAGATAATGCGGCATCCTCACACTCTAGTGCACGTGGAATAACGGTGGCAAGAATCCGAGATGCGGCAGAGAACTCACACAATGAGGTTAGAACAGAAGCAATAATTCCTATGGCCTCCCACAAAGGTGGAAGAAGGTGCGCTCGCCAAGCTACGGTTGCTGCACGAACTGCAACCGAGAAGCCTTTCTGAGGACGTCCACATCTGTTGAATAGGAGAGCTTTCATGTTTAGAAGCTTGAGGCGAAAGAGTATATCTTCTCCTTCGCGTTTAAAACTCGATGCTATCTCTTCGACACGACAAAGGGCACTGTCGTAATTGCCGCGCTGAATCATTAACTCAATATGCAGAATATTAAGCTCAAATGAAATATCCGGGTCTCCACCTCGGCATTGGAGGAGCTGCAATAAGAGTTGGTCTGCACTATCGAGGTTTCCTCTGTGCAAATCTTGCCGCAGTTGCAGAATTCCACGAAAAATGAGCCAGTATTGGCTTGCTTTCAGTGATCGCAGTGAGTTTGGGTCTAGCTGCTCTAGTTTTGCACGAGCTCCGGCGTATTGGCCATTCTGGCCAAGAAGGTAGGCAGAACGGCAAGAAATTTTGAGAATATCATCGAACGGGGCGAGGCGGGAGTAACTATGCAGGAAGCATTCGCAATATGACCACGCAAGGTGTGTGATTCCGAGACGGCTCCACAGAGAGGACTGTAGCAACATCTGGACCCCCACGTTGCTCATCATGTTCTTACTTATAGTGAGCTGTGAACTTCTCAGGATATTTTCAAATGCGCCTGAGACGCTTTCTCCAGCAGAAAGCCCCATCTTGGCTTCACTGAGAAGAGATGAGCCCCACAAGCTCCACATACCCGACTCTTTGGCCTTAACACGAAGAAATGTAAGGCCCTCTCTTTCTATTCCCAACATATTGGTCTTGTCCGCGGAATTTATAACTGTTGGGTGTGCTTTGCCGAAGTGATACAACCAGCTCAAGCTAAAGTTTAAACAGCCCATATCTTTATTCTCTCTTGCTGTAGACACTGTCTCTTGCATCGCGGCCGCTGCTTCTTGATAGCATCCAAAATCAGCTTGAAGTACGGCAAGATTTAGCAATGCATATTGATAGAACAGTCTATCCCTGTTCTGCATGGTATAGTCGAAGAATCTATGCAGGTTGTCAAAAGATGTGGGATAGTCTCCCGCTCGCCAAGCATCAAGAAACCTAATGCGCATTAGAAGAGATCTTGCAGTTCTAGTCAATAACATAGATATAACCATACCTAACATAGTGTGATAAGCTCGGTATCATGACATCGCCATCAAGGATCTCCTCAAATTTCTGTTGTATAGACTCCGGGACTCGATTGCCAAGTTCTTCCACCATTAGCTGTGAATGTAAGCCCGGAAAAGTGCCACTTACTCTGCATCTGCTCAATCTGAAACTCAAGCAGTTTTTCAACATCATTCGTGCTAACTAACCCGTCCGGTCGGCCATGATGCGTAAAGACGTTTGGATAGGCCACATTGACTAATGTTTGCAACGTATCCTGGTCCCACTCTTTATCCGCCTCTTCCAACATTGCATCGAAGCTCCAGGTTCCTGCGTTGGGGTTCCTCCTTCTCCAAGTACTTAAGGTAACCTGACGATATGCAATGAAGCTTGTCCACAGATTCAGCGTATCCTGAAACTTCAGCCTGGTGAACTCCAATTGTGCTCTTCGCACAAAAGCTCCAAACGGACTCGCCCTCGACATTAAGATCATGGCTTGGCTCGGGGGGGGGATTCCAATATCCGTGTCCAATTGGGTATCCTCGCGGGTTTTGATGAGCAGGTGCGACCTCCGCTCAAAAAAAACATGCAACGCATGGAGTGAGTTGATATCCCACAACTTCATCAAGAATATATCCCATAATGTTCGGCCTGGAAGGCCAGACGCGGACGGATAGGTGCCGAGAAGTCTCTCAAAGTCCTCGATTGAAATGATAAAATTGGCACGATCCTCCCGTGTTTCGTTGTTTGAAAATTGATCACGAGGATTTGGAAGACTTGGAGGCAGTAAATTAGAAACAATAAACGACAGTATGGGAACCGTAGATGGTATTGGAACCGCCGAATCCGTGTACAATTCGATCAGGCATAAAAGCCCGATACTGGCCGGAGTCAAGTATCTTGCCATGACGAAGGCTTCATGGGTAGTTTGTGAAGGAATACAGCATAGCTTGATGTGCTATCTCCAATGAATTTGTACGGTTAACTGTGGCCGTAGATCTCCGGATTCAAACCCATTGTTCCGTTTGAACGATCACCAAGTTTTTATTTAGGGGCGTGTTTGGACTGGATCTTTGGTCCTAAATAATCGCGTTACATGTTTGCATTGAAAGCAAATAATTCACGTGGTCACGTGGCATATATGGCCTGTTACTGATCATATCACAGACGCTCGATATCACCCGCTGTCTTTATTGTACAAGGGCTAAGCTGGCTAAGCTACAAAGGTTTACTACCATTCCATCTGATATTCGCGCCATGTTTGCTCTTCAATTGGCCTTCCTCCAATCCTCCATCTTCAATAGAACCGTCCATAGTGGCATTGTTTGTCGCCCATATGCTCTCAATAGAAATATCAAACATTCCCGGTACTCGATCTATTAAACCAATGCCAATAGTTCTCACCTTTTGACGCATTAATTCTGTTTGTGGTTCCATTACAGTTCCATGATTGGTGCGAACGAAATCATTCCACTTGATGAGAATAGTTTCCCATTCTCCCGGTTTTCGAGCATACACCCTATGCTGGTGTATATCGCTCGGTACAATTGATTCCGTTTGTAGGTTGACGAAGTATTTCCGCCCGTCGGACTTTATACGCATCGCCAAGTATGTGTATGGGTCGATGTCCCAGAGGCTTTTTCCGAAGATCGTCGGTGGCCTATCCCGAGTCCTCCAAGCAGCATAGCCGGTGCGTTGAATTTGAGGTTTGTTTGCTGGAAGATCAATTGATATGTTGCCGTGGAACCTTGCATACCCTCGAGGGTTATTTGTATTTGTTGACTTGGAACTCGAGGAGACATCGGGCGGGTTCCAGTCGAGATTGGCTTTGGTGAATCCACCCATATCAGCATCGGACATAACCTTACAAGCGGTGATTTCTTCTGGGGTATCGAAAGACTTTAAAACGTAAGGAGCCGTGGGAAGCCTAACAGCTTCGCCCTTTAATGCTGCCAAGTTGAAAAAAATTAGCAATTCGTCATTGATGAGAAGGTATAGTACTGCAAGGGACGGCCTTCCATACCTAGCCTTGAATATCTCTGCAGTTCATCGATGCTTCGGCCAATAAAGCCTCGGTTTAAACTTCCGGTGACCCTCATTCTGACCTCTGGAAGAGGCTGTATCTCAACGTCCTTTCGGCCTCGGTATCAGACGTCGTCCCCAGTGACTGTGGGAGTGTAAAACAAATTAATTTAAAGAAAGACGCCGCTCGTATAGTATCACAAGTAACGGCATTCCATATACATTTTAGATAAAGCTTGTGGCCACCCGAACAAGACGAAAGTAATGTCTCTTGTTACTACTAGTGCCATGTGGATAAGTTGATCGTCATCTATCTTTTGAGGCTCAACATCGTCGGATAAATTATGGCCCCTCGGCACCCTTTTGGTCCGTGTCCCCATAGTAACCCACCCCACAAGAAACTCCCAAAGCCAAAGATTCAACGTCACGAAGTCAACAACAAAACTTGTAAGTTTATGAGATGCTGAGCAGCATCTATTGAATTAGGAATGTATCCAGATTTTCATTTTCTTCTTTCAATATTCCATTTGTCAGCGTCTAATATTCCTAAATTTTCACTACACTGCTACGATGACATCCTGCCTCAAACCTAGGAGCCTCAACGTTTGAAGGGATTAGAGGGCAATTGCAGCAACAGGCGTAAGATAGTTCTCAAGGGCTCGCCCCTGATATTTTGGTTCTTGTTCATCTATTCGTTCGTTGGGAAGATCGGATTTCATGTTTTGTTTTGGACATAATTCCTATTTCTCCTTTCAAGGCACAGCAAAGTTGGATGGAAGGAAGACTCCGTATATGTTCGAGTCTGGAGCAATCATCCAACGATGATCATTGGCATTCGCTATTTCGTTCTTATACACGTACAAGATGGTTCATTGTATCCTTTCAATGCAATTGTCTCCGTGTAATAATATTTTCTTTTGTGACATGAAGTTATATTTATTCACTCTGGAGCCAAGGTTGTGCTTTCCACAACCTCAATACAGGCTCACTGCAAATAGCACGGCGTTGTGGAACAAATTGCGTCCCCACGATCAGGCTGCCCTGTATAATTCGGGCTTAGTCTAACTCACACAGCTCTCCAAGCAACGGTTTACAGCCAAGTCGCGCTCCCAAGAGGAAACGCGGTTGCCACATGACCCCGGCCCCTTGCGCGCTTAATCCCTCGTAATCAGGAACCCCCCCCCCACCGGGGCAAAATTATGCCGACTTGCAAGCAGGCACACAACCCCATTCAGCTTTTGGACGCTCTCGCTGGCCCAATATCCTCAAATGCGTATAGCGTCAAATTCTCTAGCGCGGTTCAGGATCAAATAAATCACCACCCCCCAAAAGAAAACCTCTTCCTTCCAACCTTCTTCATCCTTGACTCCTATTTCTGTTCACGCGTATTTTCGGTCCACACTCACATTCGTTCTACCTCTCTTATTTCCCAATACTCTCACTTTCGTTATACCTTCCTTATTTCCCAATACTCTCACTTTCATTCTACCTTCCTTATTTCCCAAGACTCTCAATTTCTTTTTCTACCTTCCTTATTCCCAAAAGCCTTTCAATTTCCTCTCCCAATCTTCCTCATTTCCCCAAGACTCTCGTTTCCCTTTCCTTCTTTCCATTTGTCATATACACTCTTTTCATCTCTCTTTACACACAGATTATTCAATTCTCCAACTCTTCTATCTGGACAAAAGGTAGGTGATAATGTTTGGCACAGATGACAGGGGCTTTGCAGCACTTTGCATCGAAACATGCGGCTTGCTCATGTGGCACCAGAATTTATACTTCTACTGTTTTACAATACACTAACATAGCCCATTCAGCTCTCGTTGCAGCCCAATACTGCCTCCAGTCACTACAATGTCCAACAAATCCAAGATCAGCGCGGCTGAAAAAGAGATCTGCTTCGGATTTATTCAGAGCCACCTGGGTACCGGATCCCCCAAGAGCATTAACTTCAGCGAAACCGAGTTGAGCCCCGTTGCTTCAGATGAATCACCATGCAAGAGAAAAGGTACGTTTCACAAGCGATTTATACCCCTTCATTTTAGCTGTTGAGTCTCTCATCTCTACTTTTATATTCTCATGTTGTAGTTTAATACTTGATTTCCTAGACCAAGGGGTTTGTTAACGACCTTGCTACAGGTGAAACCACTACTGTTGAAACGGAGTCATCCCTCTGTAGCGACAATGATAGTGTTCATACTCCAGAACAGGCGTCGCCACACCCTGTCACTGATGCCGAGTAAGTATCCTCTATCAATTGACTTTCAGTTATCGTTGACACATTTCAAGCACTCGTTCTTTCATCTGTACTGGCAAAGGTACAGAAGACCACGATCCCTTCGTTTTCCGCACTCCTTCCGACGAGTACGGTGGATCTCCATCCAATCGTGGTGTGCGCCGCGGTGCTTCTCGTGAGCATACGAAGAAACTTGGCTCTTCCCGCTCAACTCCGTCTGCGAATGATAAGATCATGAAGAACTGGCGTGTCACTGAGGCTATCACTGGTGATAGCTCTCCGGTTGATTCTAAGCGCGTTCGTGGCGGCCTCCATACCTGCGTCCCAGATACTGTCATTATTGACAAGAACAATTGTCAATTGTATTATTCTCCAGACAGTTGTCTATTTGTTGCCAAGTAAGTAAAACGCCAAATTCACCAAGTTTCATAGCTTATGCGATTGTCATCAGCTTGAATAGCCAGCATGACGAGGTTGAACTTGAGGCTGCAGTTACCGAAGTCTTCCGCAAATATGGCACAGTCTACGTCAAGATCACCCGTGATAAGAAGAATATGCCAATGGGATTTGTTCAGTTCACTGTGAGCATTCTGCTGAAATTCCGTTTTATGACCTCCACTAACATCCTACAAGAACAGTTCCGATGCTGCTCGCGCCAGAGATAAAGCTAAAGGAACGCTTATTTTCGGTCGTGGGTGTCGCATTGAGTGGTCCAATGCCAACCGTGGGTTCCAAAATTCAACCCTCAATAACCTCACCCATTCTAACAACACATTCTAGGCAACTATCATCTTACTCGTCACGATGGTATCGATGTTACCGAAGACATGGCTCGTGCCGTCCTGGAAGAGTTTGGTGAGCTTGAGCGTGTACACTTTCCAACTGAAACTGAGATTGTCATTTTCAACCTCGGCCGTGGTCCTCTGGTCACTTTCGTCAACTACCAGAGTGGCCGAGAGGCTTTGAATGTAAGATACTTCGCGCTAATTGCCTAATTGCCATTAACAATGTCCACAGGAGCTCCGCGATTCTGACGAATGGAACTTCCAAGCCAAGATTAATGAGCGCAATGCTTCTCCTTTCCAATCTGGAAAGTCGGTCGTTTCCCGTAGCTGTTTCACTGGGAAAGCCAACCTCGACAATTTTGAGGTCGACCAGCGCTCGATATTTGTTGCCAATCTTCCCGCAAATGCCACGGAGTCTCAGGTCCATGACCTCTTTGATAACATGGGTCACATTGTCAACATCACCATTAATCGCCGCCCGTCCGTTCGTGAGGGTATGTTCCAAAACACATATTCACAAACTCGCATTAACTTTAGTTAGGTTGTGACGTTAATGTGTTTGCGTACGTGGAGTTTGCCAATCCTCGCTCCGTCCAGGATGCTATTGAGGCTATGGTAATATTTGACGTCCCCCCGCCATTCAGCATTGGGAGTCTAACATTGATCAGAACATGTATTCGTACGGTGGCAGTCGCCTCAAAGTTGATCAAAAGAAGCCGCAGGACATGGTCGCATCTACTCGTCGGAGGCCCCCTACTCAACGCATCACGCATGATGGCAACAGCACCACGGCGGTGACTCCATCATACTACGGGTCACCATATCCATACATGGGATACCCGCCAACCCCTTACACTGGTAGCACCTATCCTGGATATGCTCATTATCCCTACCATATGGCACCTTACTGCTACCCTGGCAGCCCAGGCTACACCGCAACCCCAGTCTCCGACAGCGGCAACGGTCACGGCCATGCCACTACTGGCCCGCCTCCGGTATTTGCCATTCCAACTCCGTATGGTCAGGTTGATTACTATGGCCAAAGCCAGGTGCTTCCGTACGCTGTTCAATACGGCCCGCAGGCTCATATCTTCCAACACACAGCAGCTGGCGACGGCACAGATGCCAATGTTTTCAACACGCATTCTGCTAGCGGCGAAGCTACCGATTCGTACCAAAGTGTGCAATGAGCACGCCACATCTTGTGTCCTGGGCATTCTGCGTTGATGTGATGGATCCCGCTCATTCAGCTGATCATTGCATTCCCAAGCGACAAAGATTCTCACTCTACTGTTCTATCAACTAGCTTTTATCATGGCTTTCTCCTCGCAGTGCTGATGGATATGTCTGCTTCGATTTTTCCGGCTCAACGCAATTCGCTTTGTTGATATATTATGCGGCTCGTGGGCCTTTGGCAGATTCGGTCAGGATTTCTTGTACCAAGCGTCCTATCTCAGCGCACTGAGCTACTCCAGCTCCTGCAATTGGGTTTCCGACAACCTGTGCCAGCTTGCCGAAAAACATATCAGATGGCATTGCAAATTTCAACAAGTTCGTTATTGTGGAAACACTTTGTTTTCAAGGTTTATCATGCTGGTGGCATGATTTTAATGGTAATATTGGCCTGGTCCGCCGGTTTCTGCATAATCATGGCAAATCCGACATAGGATAGGGTCCACTCGACACAAACACCCAAAGGAAGCAATTGCTTGCGGCTATTTTAGATAAACTGCTCGGGCTAGTTCCTGTAGATAGTAGTTTACAATAATAAACAAGCTTTCAGTAAATTTTGCGAATGTCCGGGCTGAGATACTTTTTGAAGATAGTTTTTGGAAAAGAGCGTGGTCTTCGATAATATAACATAGCCCCCTGTACTCTGCACGGCTAGAGGCGGCATAGCGCTGGTGCGGCACGTGGTGTGGTGGCATGGTAGGTAAAAGTCATAAAAGTCACACTAACTGGATTAGACTGGATTAGAGTGCTAAGTGCATGATTACAGTGCTAAGTGCGTCCAAGAGCTAAAGCTAAAAATGGCGATACCGGACTGGCTACTGACTGGTGTCAATTTTTATTTCTCGTACGTACTCGTACCTTTATTTATTGATGCCCCCCCACTGCCATTTTATCTTATCGTTTCCATTTCTGTGAAGCCAAATCCAAAAGGAAAACCCTTCAACAAACCTACAAACCTGCAAACCTGCAAATCTTCAAATCTTCAAATCTTCAAAAGTCAACTGCCCAACAGCTTATATCTTGCGTTGCTAAACCGAGACATACCATCTCCAAGTGTCACGCCATGGGACAACCTTCCACCCAGGCATCGAATGCCCTCATCTACATCACTTATGGTTCCTTCCTGTGCGACTCTCCTGTAGAAAAAAAGGCTATTTCGGAACTAACTTGCTGTGTCTTCAGGATTTTTGGGTGTGCCATCGCATGGCGTCTCCGGCATCAGACGAAGGACGAGTTCCTCTCCAGCAACAGAACGCAGTCTGGTTAGATAACCTCCACACACAACCCTTCCGTGCCTGGCGTCAATTCTGCCTCCCCAAAGAGCTGCAGCGCCTTCCTCAATTAACCTCCCCCATATTAGAAAGACAGCAGCTAATATTGAATTATAGCTGGACCGTTGGCGCTTAACTTTGTCGCTTCTGGTGAGTACTTTGCGGCGCCTTTGTTTTCGATTCGATAAACGGCGGCAGCAATTCTCGTATATATATACGGATTCCCAGTACGAACAAGCAACATGAATATCGCCCAATAGAGTGAAAACTCTTGAACAGATCCCAACTGCAAGCCATGAGTTATTAAATCATAAGGTTCGTATTTGCAGAAAATACCGTGTACGCCTCGAGCCTTCTTCTTGGCACTCTAAAGCAAACATTTTGCAGGGTAATATTTCAGCTGTGTTGGTTTTGGAGGCCAAGAAGGTGGCAGAGGGCGGGCATTGTGTGGCTTCACTACGGGCGCTAAACCTGGTAAATACTGGGATACACCTATTCTCTATGCCCACATAGGGAAAGATATCTTAGTATTTTGCCTAGGTGAAGCTGAGATTGTACCGTGATTACTCGATCAAGTTAATGCTTGCGTGGGAAAGTGCTGCCGCCTCGAAACCCCCTTCCCCCATTGTTGCAGACCGCTAACATTAGATTTTTCTTCAACCGAACAGCCCTGGGCTCCGGTATTCTCTTCTCATACCCGCAACTAGCTGCTCTTACTGGCGTGCAAGGCGTGATCGTCTATGCCGTTAGTTCGGCAGCCCCTCTTATGATATTTGCTGTCCTTGGCCCGATTATTAGAAATAAATGTCCTGAAGGCTTTATTCTCACAGAATGGACAAGACAAAGATATGGTGTTGCTACAGCTATGTTTCTCAGCTTTCTCACGCTGGTCACAATGTTTCTGTATATGGTAGCAGAGCTCTCTGCAATGCAGCAAATCGTCGGTGCTTTGACTGGAATGGATGGCCTCCCAGCAATCATCGTGCAAGCCGTCGTAACCACAATATATACCTGTAAGTCATCCTTGCCAGTTTGTATCCTTTTGCTGATCGTCGTAGCTTTGGGTGGCTTCAAAATCTCATTTATAACCGACAATATCCAAGCAGTCATGGTCTTCTTTTTGGTTACAGTTGCTACTATTACCATCGGCGTCAAGACGAATGTGGATCGCAGCCTGGTTGATTCTTCCGGTCTACTCAATGCTACTCTCCTGGGCTGGCAACTTCTGTATATTCTTCCAGTCGCCGTCCTCACAAATGACTTCTTCCTTTCCAACTTTTGGATCCGCACTTTCGCCTCTCGAACCGACAAAGACCTCTTCATTGGGGTCTCAAGCGCCTCGGTTATAGTGCTTGTCATCCTGACGCTCGTTGGTGTAACGGGTCTGCTCGCCGTATGGACAGGGGCATTGGCACCTGGCGAAGACGGCTCCATCGCCTTCTTCCTTCTTCTGGAAACACTACCCAGCTGGGTTGTCGGAATTGTTCTGGTCATGACTGTTACGCTTTCTACAGCAGCCTTCGATTCCTTTCAATCAGCCATGGTTTCCAGTGCTTCAAATGATCTGTTCAGAAACAAACTCAACATCTGGGTGATTCGAGCCGGGATAGTGGCGCTTATATTTCCTGTCGTTGTGATTGCTCTCAAAGCGCCGTC
Source organism: Pseudogymnoascus sp. 05NY08 (assembly GCA_001662605.1). NCBI lineage: Eukaryota > Fungi > Ascomycota > Leotiomycetes > Thelebolales > Thelebolaceae > Pseudogymnoascus > Pseudogymnoascus sp. 05NY08. The sequence continues at coordinate 41,502 of KV458912.1, forward strand.
GATCCTGCAGATCTACCTGATCTCCGACCTTGTTTCTGCCTCAACCATTCCTGTGTTGGTTATTGGTCTTAGCGACCGCTTCTACTGGTGGCGCGGCTTTGAGGTTGTGATCGGCGGTCTTGGCGGAATTCTAACAGTATTCATCTTTGGAACAATCTACTTCGGGAATGCCCTTGATGGCGCAAAATTGATATTACTTGAAGGCGGACTATACGCCAATGACTGGAGTGTGTTCGGCGCTTTTGTCGCTGCTCCTTTTGGAGGACTCCTTTGGGGCTTTGGTGCACTGGTCGTTAGATTGAGCTTTCAGTGGATTATTGCGAAGATAAAGGGGCAACGCTTTGATTCCCTCGACAAGCCCGACTACCTGACACGTCCTCGGATTGTGGACACCAATGAATATACCGACAGCGGCGACATCACGGCCGCTGACGAGGAGGGCGTTATCACGTCACATCCGAAAGGGAAGTTCTTCTAGAGCTGCCAAGACCATAATCAGTTTATGAGTTGCGTGCTCATAATGCAAGGGGCATCATGTGCTTGGCGATTAACTGGATAATCGAAACTCGATGAGGGACAGTCTAATAAGGTATTACTTATTATATACCATACTAAACTATAAGTATATATTACCACATTCATCGTTCATAAGCCAATTAAAACGATAGTGAAGATTATGTGTGTTGTGAAGTATCCATTATTGTTCGAATAGGTAGCATTTAAGGTTTCATAGTACCCAAATTTATTATACAATCACATAGAGAGCCTTGTGCAGCGAAGATGTTTTTTGTGAATTTATTTGTGATTCACAAGGCTACATCGGTATGTATGATATTAACCCAGGAGTTTTCTTCTATTTGGTTCTTGTTGAAGTATTCTATACACTGTTTCTATACATTGCACTTATGCACTGACGCTGGCATGCTAATATCATACAAACCTAGCTCACCCCTATCTTTCACGTCTTCACTCCAGCGCCTTCCTTTTAGCTTCCTCGATAGCTTCTAAAGTAGTTTCCTCTGTCGTTCCCCAAACCATCCAGTCATTCTCTTTCCCCTCCCACAGCATTCTCTGGATTACCACATATTCCATGACGTCCCTCTCCTCGCCGGTACCCGGCACCAGACTCCCATCCGATTTATACCTACTTAACCTCTGTTTACTGCAGATACGCACTACGGCCTGCCGAATCCCAGCATCATCAACTGGCAGCGTCGCGGCGCGGTTGCTCATTACTCGTGGCCTGCTTGTGTACTTTATCACTTCCCACTTCCACCGCTCGCCGCGAGGCCGCGTGTGGATGCGCGATGTGAAAGAGTCATAGAGGCCTTCGCAAGTTATCTTCTTTAAGAGCTCAACGTTGCCGGCGGCGAAGGCAGTATACATCTGTTGGTGTAGCGCCACAGCCGTTGGTGCGGTTTTCCGAAAATGGATTTTGAGGCCATGCTTTCGGTGGGACCATCGATATATCGTCATTATGAGAAGGTCGGCGGCCTTGCGCTTCAAACGTGTCCATTGTAACTTGGCGAGGGCGTTTGGGGAGGCGAGTAGGGAGGGACGGTTGGCACTCGATGGGGCGATGATGGTGTCTGTTGGAGGGCATATCAGTAAGAAACCTCGTTATAGCGAGACATTCACAAAATCCGGGGCATACCTGGTAGTAATCCAAAATCAGACGTCATTTGGCTCATCTCTTTGGAGGCAATGCGTATGCTGCGCTCCGATGGGATCCTGGGCTGTTGTGCCTGCTCTCTGTTGCTGAAGGCGCAGCGGGGGAGACCATGACTAAAGAATCGGCTCTGTAAGAAAGGAGAACGGAGAGCTAAACCCAGTGCCGGACGCCGTATGAAGTGCGCCATGTTTGCGATTCTGTCGAGGGAATGGCGCAGGCTGCGTCCCATAATCTTGAAGGAGGCCCAGAACTTTTTGATCAGGTCTGGGTCGGTAAAATAGTAGGGCCGGTTGGTTGGTTCCCGACTGCCGCCGATGTCAACATGTCCGGTTAGAACGTCGACATTTGGCGGCATTTATATAAGGCCGCTATCTACAAACACCTGGCACAGGAGCTATTCCAATGTACTCATAGGGTTCTGGATCCTTCGCAAGGATTTTAAATAATACTTGATTGGGGTTTAAATTAAATAAAAATATCCTATTATATAGCTGTGATATCAGCATGAAGGTGTATCCACCGACTCAAGCTGCCTTGGTGCTCTGATCATACTTTGAGTAGCCGTAATTGTCCACGTTTCAGCCGGGTCCAGCCTTGATCTTGCCGCCCATGACAGTGACCGTGGGATGTCGACCACCGGACCTTGCCCAGGTCACTTCAAGTGCTCCTCCGCCACCTTCCCGCCTCTGCTACGCTCCCCATCTCCTCCACCATTATCTAACGTGCTTTAGTATTCATTTACTGGGCCGAGAATTGTATATATAATCTGACCGAGTGAGTTCTGTCTTACCCCATGATAGTCCAAATGCTTCATTCTAATCGTACATCGCTGGATAAAGCCATGATTGCAGGATGGGTCCTTCACCCACCGTCACCATTATCACGCAGCGCCAGCCCTAGCAGTCACGTCAGATCGTATTCGGCATCTCCTAAAGCGCCCCCAGACTTGTCTTCGAATCGCACGGCGAGAGCCATATCTACATCCGTGCTTAACAACAGCTCCACAAACTTGAGTGTCAGCGCTGGGTTAGTGGGAAGCTCCCAGCGCTCAAGCTCCTACAACGACGAGGACGAGAGTATGAGCACCATTCCGGATCCAAGAAGCCGCACTATGTCTCCTCCCGACGGCTCGCAGCCACCAAGCCCCTCACACCACCCGGATCTCAATGACGAAGTCGCGACACTAAGTAACAAGCTTATCAATGCGATCAACCATCAAACAAATCTGGGGGACATGCTGAACCAGACACGTTCGGAGCTGGATGCATCTCGGGAACGTATTCGGCAGCTTGAGGCTGAGGCTGAGGGCCATGCTAGCCAAATCACAAATGGTTCCCTGGTGGAATTCGGCGTCGTGAAGGCTGAAAGAACGAAGCTTTTAGCAAGTTTGACGGAGGAGGCAAAGAAGCGTGGTGTTGCTGAGAAAGAGAAGGCAGCCATTGAATTGGAGTTAGAGAACCTCACCACGGCTCTCTTCGAAGAAGCCAACAAGGTTTGTGTTTCGTATCGTCTGATAGTATTTGCTAACTCCAGGTAGATGGTCACTATTGCTCGAGAGAATTCTCAGCGAGATCACGAAGTCATGGAAAAGAAAAACGAGATGCTCAAAGCTCGATTAGCAGATACAAAGTCGCTACTCAAGTCACATGAAGAACAGCTAGCGGAGCTGAAACGAGTTATGGCGCAAATGCAGGAGAAGAAGGAAGACCAGACCAATCCCTCGGCACCGCCAACGCCTGGTTTGAAGCAGTTTGATGATAAGGACGACAGCATTGTGCGGCCCGAACATGTACCGACTGAGGATTTAGAGGTTACGCCTTCGTATCCGACCAGCTTCACGCATCTGCTGCAGCCTGTCCTTAGAACAGATTTGGCTGCCTATGGCGACTTTGTAACCCTAGTGCGGTCATCCAAGAATGGGCCAGGAAGCAGGGTGACAAGTGGATCGTATGGAGGATTTTCGTTAGGGCTAGGACTTGGAGGGGCTTCAAGCCAGCCATCACCAGTTCTGCGGCACACACCCTCCAATGGCTCGACTTCATCAATCGCAACTTCTGCCACCGTTGCTTCAACTCCGGTCACGCCCGTCACACCTGCGTCGGCGGTCAGCGTCAGCACGACACCAGCAGGCCCTGCAACCCCACTCAAAGAAACCCGCTTTTATAAACGTGCATTGGCTGAAGATATTGAGCCAACGCTTCGCCTTGATACTGCTCCTGGACTCTCGTGGTTGGCTAGAAGAAGTGTTCTCAATGCCATGTGCGAGGGAACGCTCGTAGTAGATCCGATGCCAACACCTGCCACAGCGGTTCAGAAATTATATGTATTTGCTTGCTCGCTTTGTGGAGAATCACGCAAAGATCCAAAGCAAGCACGAACACATCGCTTTCGAACAAGCGAGAGTGATACGGCACAGAGATACCCTCTGTGTAAATACTGTCTCGGGAGAGTTAGGAGTAGCTGTGACTTCCTTGGGTTTCTGCGGATGCTCAAAGATGGCCACTGGAGGTGCGAAGATGAAGAAGCGGAGAAGAATGCTTGGGAGGAGAGCGTAAGGTTACGAGAACAGATGTTCTGGGCTCGAATGGGTGGAGGAGTCATACCGGTTGGCGCTGCCCATAACCAACTTCCGGAAGTGACCCCAAGAGCTAGCGAGGAAGTTGAAATGCTGAAAGAGCTGGAAGAGACTGGAAAGATAGTACCCAGGGACATTACACCACTTCCTGACGATATCACAGCCTCGCGAATCGATCTTGACGGAGATGAAGCTTCTTTAGTAGCAGCGAAAAAGAGAGCGAGTAAGAATCTAATAAAAGACACCGCCGAAGGGTTATGGAAAGCGGCTCAGGAGGATGCTTTGGAGCCTCCTCCTAAGGAAAGCGACATACCTGCTACGGCTCCTGAAACGAAACAAGTTTCGGAGGAGGCGTCGGCGACAGAAGAGGGCGACAAATCGAACCGTGTCTCATCTCAATCACTTGCGGTATCAGAGACGGGAAGTAAAGAGGAGAAGAGGCTCTCTATCACTATTCCACGGCCGGAATAAGCTAAAGATTCAGGGACTGGGCTCTTCAATAATATGAGAGCTGTAAATAATCATATAAGGCGTATGGGTTCTGGTTGGCGTGGGGCGGCGTTTTTTGGGGTAACGGGCAGCATTGAATGGGTCGGTGGCATTTATGAACTGGGAAATCACTGTGTGAGAGGGGATAGAAGTTTCCTACTAGATAGACGGGCTGTCTTGTAGTGTACAGCCATGAATAATTTACAAAGCACATCATGAACAAACACAACATCTGGCTACCACTTCTCTACTGGTTGCGTCAAGCTTCAGCAGCTTTTGGGCACGAACTATATTGCACTCTGATATCGCATTATGATGCCAAGCTATACTCTTTAGTTCCTGTCCAGGCCCCACAAGAGCAACTCTGTTCAAGTTGAGTAAGTGTGGTGCCCTTCGTATCCCAGCACGTGATTGACGGCCGCCGATAACCCCGCATGAGGCTGGACTACAAAGCCAAGATTGACGCAACTCGTGGACAACAGCCACACAAACGCCCATTACAGAGCCGCAGCGAGAAATCGACATCAAACACAATCATACCAAGATCCTACTCTCTTCATCAACTCCTCCATTTTCCGCCCGCCCTATATCGGTTTCCTAGTCAACACGACAGCCTTATTAGCCAGCTTACCACTCCGACGGTCCAGAGAGGACGCCAAGAGGGACTCTTTTTATTTGTCCTCTGGGTTTTGTAGCGCGGTAGGCGCGAAGACGTTTTGATCATGCAGGCCATGCCAGATGCGCGCCAGCAGTCCTTCGAGGAGATCTACGGCCCCCCTGAGAACTTCCTCGAGATAGAGGTGAGCCCACCCACCACTTACCCCTCCCCATCATCCTCAAGACCCCTATATACCAACCCCCAACCCCTACAGGTCAAGAACCCCCGCACCCACGGCGTCGGCCGCGCCATGTACACCGACTATGAGATCCTGTGCCGCACCAACATCCCGGCCTTCAAGCTGCGCCAGTCGACGGTGCGACGCCGGTACTCCGATTTCGAGTACTTCCGCGATATCCTGGAGCGCGAGAGCGCGCGCGTTACGATTCCGCCCTTGCCGGGGAAGGTGTTTACGAATCGCTTTAGTGATGATGTGATTGAGCACCGTAGGGAGGGGTTGCAGCGATTCTTGCAGATTGTGGTGGGACACCCGCTGTTGCAGACGGGGAGTAAGGTGCTGGCGGGGTTTGTGCAGGGTGAGTTTTGTTCCTGGGGGGTGCTGTGAGGGCTGAGACTGACTGAGATAGACCCGAATTGGGATCGCAATGCTTGGTGAACATCGGTGGGCGATGGTGTCAAGAAGGGAAATCGGCAACCCGGGAAATTGAAGAAGCGGCGACAGAGACGGCAAGGGAGTGATCCAGCAATCATGAAGGATATGAGGGCAGAATGAATGGCAGAATGACGGAGGGAAAATGATGCGGAGGCGGACACATTTCGATTCGGGAGCAGGAGGGCATTTCGTAGCGCAACAACTGTGGGAAAGCGATTGAAGGATGATATCCATTTCATAGCGACTGGTTGCTGGGAGGGCGTTTATGCACGGCGTGTTCAGGGTGGACTTTTTCCCGTTTACTTTAGCTCTAGCTCACTCTTTGCGTATGAATGATTGATGTTTCTAAGAATGTGTGTGTTGCTTCGGAGAGTATTGCTTTGTGATAGTAATAGAGTCTACTGGCTGAAGTTTTCACTGGGAATAAGAGATCCTGATGATATCAACGACATTCAAGCACTCACGCCATATCTGCATCAGATTTCTGATCTCAAGCCATTGTTGTACACCTCGTTATTAATTCTTACAAATATATCCAATATCCTACACCAAGCCGTAAAGCATAACGCCGTTTGCCCCACCACGACCTTCTATAATAGTACAATGCACCTCATTCCTCATCCATCTCGAATAGGAGATCAAGAGGGGAGATATCATCTCTCCGCTACCAGAACCCTCATGCTCAGCATGAAATGCCCCACGTTTCTCATCTATATATACAATATGATACTATATCCTCGGATATACTCACGCCGGCGTATCCAGGAGCCGGAGGATAACTTCGTACATGCCAAACATGATTGCTGCGCTGGGAACTGTGCGCAGCAGATGCGGTGTTAGGCCGCCGTACATGGATGCCATGCCCTCTTCTTTCCAGACGAGCTTGAAGCACTGGATCAGGCCGGTGTACTTCGGCTTTCCGCCAGCAATTGTGGGGGCTTGGCGAAGACGTGTGCGGACAACCTGTGGTTATGTCAGTTAACATGCCTCTACCGAATCTTGGACTGGTTTAAAAGGTTGGGGACGACATACCTCGTGGGGATAGGTGATGATAGCCGCAACAAGCTTTGCGCCTCCGGCCGCGCCAACTTTACCCGTCCACTCAACCGTTCGATCCCAAATATTCTTCTCCCGCCCACTTGTGATAATCTTTTCCTCCCTCCTCTTCAAGTATCCCTTCATCTGTTCATACAACACCCACTGCAGGGTGCTCTCCGACACCCCCAGGTAGCTCGCACTCATCCCTTTGTACATGCCTCTAATGCCCTCATTCCGTATTATCTGTTTTACACAGTCCCAACTATTCTTATACCTCCTCACCGCCGCCTCTCCCGCCCTCTCCGCAACATTCTTATCAAGCTGCAACCTCGTCTTAACCATCCAAATCGGATTCGTCGCCGTGCTCGTCACTATCCCCGCAGTCGCCGCCGCCAGCAAAACAACCCACGTGTTCTCCTCCCCATGGTTGAAGTTATCCGCAATAATCCTCTTCCCATTGCCGTACGTGTAGAAGTTGATACTCCTCGCCGGCACCACGCCGACCATGTTCGGCCCCAACCCCTTGAAGAGCGCCCGCCATCCTTCCACTTTATGCACGCTGAACAGGATCTGGAACGTTTCGCGGAAGTGGAGGATCGCGGAGCGCGCGGGCGAGAGGTGTGCGTGGGGTGAGATGCCCAGACGGGCTCGGTTGGATTGCAGTTGGGATTGGTAGAAGTCGGATTGCAGGCGGGTTTTGAGGACGTCCAGGGGGGCAGTTAGGGCAGCTGCTGTCATGCCTCCGACACTGGGAGATGTTAGCTTTTTGGCCACTTAAGAGAATCCCAAGGTATGATGGAAAGAAGCAAAAAAGCCGGGGAGAAAATGGGTATAAGGGATGGGGAGACGGACCCTCCAGCGACAAGATGCGCCCATGACTTCGCCACCGGGAGGGGCTTTCCATTTATTTGATTCGCACCGACTTGATTAAAGGGTAGGACATCGCCATTTTCGCGCGACTCGACCAGTTGCGCAGGTACGGATTGTGAGGCAGACGCGCCCTGACGAGTTGAGGTGAACGAGGACATGGACGGGGATGGGTTGGTGAGCAAACCCGGGCCGGAATTCGACTCAGGGCACGCCGTAAATTAAAATGGTTTTTAGATTACCATGAAATATAAATCAAAAGAAGATTGAAAGAGAAGGGGTATGAAGGGGTAGTACAAAAAATGAGGGTGGTAAATATATGTTGGGTTTGGAAATTTATTTGTCGCTCTCTCCCTGACTTGCTGGAGGACATATAAATTTTGTGACCCGGATAGCGAAAAATGAGCGGAACTAGCCGTCATTTGGTGACAAGCACTTTCGGTCTATGTTCCGGAGCGTCCGGGGAAGCCAAGCCCGATTTAGCCCAGGGCAACTCATACCAGTTATATAAAACTCCTTTATGCCAATAACCCACAGGTAGTACAGGATCACTTCCTCGTGCCGTCTAAAGTATAGAGAGGGCTTGTCTAGAATAGCAGTGTTGACAGCAACTATAATTCAATTAGACGCGTTCAATCACTCAGGCCTAGAATTGATAGGCCAGTTACTCGGACTTTTCAGACTTTAATGATGCACTAGCACTATAAATTCGATTTCTTCCCGCCGGCTAGTGTTCACATAAATCACATAAATATTACTGATCTGATATACAAGTAGAACCTATCACCGCCAAGCCCTCATCGTTACCCACCCCCCTTAAAACAAATGAAATATTTTATACCGTAGCCTCCTGCGCGTCACTCGCAGGCTTAGCCTCCCCCTTCTTCGCATTCTCAATAGCCGCCTCCTTCACCAGGTCCTCCTCCGCCTTGCTCTGCGACGCTGGCGCAGCCTCGGCCTCCTTCTCCGGGACAGCAACTGTCTCGGGGTCCACATTATCGACATCAGGGTGCGGCGGGGCAACAGATTCCTCGCCTACCTCGATCTCAACTCCAGACGCATTGACGATGCGGGTGCGTGTCTCGTAGCGGGTCTGGAAGCTGACTTTGCCGGAAAGAGCCTTGACTTGCTCCTCGTCGAGGAGGTTGCCGTCTTGGTCGCGGTACTCGACTCTCTCCTCGCGGGAAACCACGCTCTGGCTGCCTGCATTGACTGGTGCCTCGCTGTAGACGGGGGCGACAGACATCACGGGTTGCTCTTTCTCAACGATTGGCTGTTGAACTTGTTCCTCGACCTTGGCTTCTGGGATTGCTGCTGGTGGTGCCGGCGCGGAGGTTGGTGCGACATTGGCAACGGGGGATTGCACCTGCATGACATCGTATTGATCATACTATATACTGTTAGCATTTCGGTACTATTAAAGGTTGACACTGCGATTTGTGGATATCCGCAGTGGTGCGTTGGTAGTACTTACAGTGGTGTGGAAAGTGTTGCAGTCCCAATCCCACTTGCTGAACAGCTTCACCTGCTTGCATGCAGATTGGGTCCACGGGTTACCATATGCCAGGGGTGAGTACAGGCCAAAGGCAACCATGCTAAGACCCAAGAAAACAACAGCACCGAGCTTGCCAATTATTGGGTTCTCACGGAGACCAATGCCTGGGATGCGGTTGGTGATATGATCGTATGTCTGGCAAAGCGCCATAACAGCGAAGTACAAGGCTGGGAAGTAGTGGTGCAAAAACAGCTGGCGCTGCATGAGGTAGAAGGGGAAGTAGTGGAAAGCCCATCCGAGGATAGAGGTGCCGATTTCGTAGCTGAATCGCTTGAAGGTCGAGTTGTTGAAATCTTTGTAGCCACGCTGCCATCTTAAAACGGCAATGCCCTGGAAAAGGGCGAAGATTGCAACACCCAGGGTAGATGACCACCAAATGATGGGGTTTCCAATGAGATAAATTTGGCGGTGGTCTTTGCCCCAGAAGTTGATACCGCGTTGCAGGATGGGCCACGACATTGGGCGGGAGTCCCAGGCGTGAGACTCGACTAGGCCGGCATTCGTCTGCCACATAACCTTTTGCAGCTCCCAGAACTTGCCAAGGAAACCGGGGTTCTTGTAGTTGACCTTTTCTGCGTCAGCTCCGAGCTGAGGATGCTCGTTTTGCTCGATGAACCAGATGCTGTTTGGCATAGTACCCTGCTTTGCGCAGGTCACTTCCTGTTGTTCGGAAGCCCAATCAGGCAACTTGACCTTGTGAGAGAATAGGGCGCAGCCAGTCATGACATGAATGAGGCGGAACTTTGTCTGGATAGTGCGAACACGCTCCTTTGCTAGCTCGCCTTCGGACTGTTTCTTGACAATCTCAACGCGGAAGAAATCATTCGCATCGCCTTCAAACCCTTCGTAGCCGTAAGCAGAGACCTCGTTTTGCCAATCAGCCTCAGTCACCGGTGGGCGAACATCGTGAGAGTGGAGGCGTCTGTTGGTAGGGATGTGGAACAGCTTGATAACATCGTTATCCTTCAAGAAGGCAGGGGGCGAAATGGTATCCCAAGCGTAAGAGCCGTTGACAGCCTCGCCGTTGACATCGAGTGGCTGTGTAGTGTTCTCCAGAAGCCAGACATTGTTCTCGTCCTTGTGGGGGTAAAGAGTAATCTGTTGCTGCTTGCTGCCACCGGGGTACATCAGGTTGTGGGAATGAAGGTATCCTCCCTGGGTGTTGTGGTGTCTGATGCTGACTCGGCTGCCCAAGGCAACATCGACGGGAACGTCCTGCATGCCTTTGGAGTTCAAGGTGGCCTGGAACTCGGAGCTCATGAATCCATCACCCTCACCAGGGTTCCGAAGGATCTGAAAGTGAATAGCAAACATTGCCATGTAGAATGTGACCGGGATCAAGATCAGGCAAAACACTCTGGCGAGGATGTGCTTGAAGAGTAGTCTCGGCGTGACGTTCTTATAGTCACCGAGCACAACCCAGAGTTGAACAACAGTCAAGCTGCCAACCCAGGCAATTGTGAAAAGGCCTACCCACTTCACGCTGGCAGTTGCACCAAGACCAAGACCGGTCATGGCAAGCCAGAACCACCAGCTTGGCTGGAAAGCCTTCGCGGGGCCTTGTTCTTGCTGGTTAGTGAAGGATGTGAACGCCAACGCAGTGATGGCAGTCATGATCATAAGAGGAGAGTCGAGAAGAATAAGACGTGCTTGAGTGAGGAGTCCGTTCTCTGGTTATCGTTAGTACTGTCCATAAAACAACCGCGAGCTGATCTGCCTACCAAAAATAATGAGTCCAGCGCCCAATCCAGCGGTCATAGTGCGGCAGCCAGCAGCCTTCAGTGTCAGGAACATGACTGGCACAAGCAGAATACCGCAGATTGCCGGCAACATTCTCATGGCCACATATGGTACACCAGGCTCAATATAATCCTTGCCAATCTCTTTGAAGTCGAAGTTGCCATCGAAGCCGGCCATGAATCCGGCGAGCGTCAACAGAAGTTTGGCGAGCGGAGGGTGGACGTCCATGAAGAATTTGCCCTTCATATATTTCGATGCAAAGCCGCCGAAGCTAGAAAGGGGTATGGTTAGCTAGAGCGATACCTGGGGGGGCTGGAGAATACGAACTGGACTTCATCGAACACAACGCTGCTTGGCTGGTATATCCGGAACAGCCTGACAATGGCAGCAATCACTGTCACGAAGATCATGACTCTGTAGTCAGAGCCCGGCAGGTTGAAGACATCATTGTCCTTGACTCCATCCGACGTGTAGTCATTGCGCTTGATGGCGCCTTTCTTGACGGTCGCGACGACTGGGACTGGGACCTGGACTTGCGTCGGCACTGGAATGAGAGGTGCACCCTCGCTGGTAGACACAGCGCTCGGCGACGAGCGAGCATTCTTCGATCTCGCCATTCTGATTATGCAGCTGTGAAAGCACCGATGCGATGAGGAAGAAGAATATGATGATCCCTAAAATAGAACCAGGCTAGACACGCTTCCACGGAAGGCTCTAAAGTGGCCCCTGGATCCGCAAACAGAACACTCCCAATTGTAGTTAACGAAAGTAATGTAAAGAAGAAGAAGTGCTAGAATTAAAAAGACTCCATCTGTAGGAGATAAAAAGGCAGGTAGAGTAGTAAATCGTCTCGCTGAGCAGAAGGCCCAGATGTTGGTTGAAGAAAGGAGTTGGGGCCAAGATTGAGTACGAGCTATGTGTGGATTGTGAAGGCACCGTGTCCAGAACCAGCCATATGGAGCTGAACGCCTATGCGCACATGGGTACGGGTACGAACAATTTTAATTGGTTTGTAAACAACAGTTCATGCAACTTTTCAATAGCTAATTCATAATATATGGGTATTTTATCTATATTCAAGATTCCAGAAACCAAAGCAAAGTCCACTGTTAAACAATATCACATGGGTAACAGTGAACTGTGTGTGTTTAACAGTTATCGAGGATTACGACCGAATTTACTCTTGTTGGTTGCACACCCACGCGTCGTTCCGGGCTTGGCAACAATATCCCCCCGCGATTGTGACAAGGGGCGTCGGGATCAACAAGGCTGTCAACTCACAGAGCCGCTAAAAGTACAGTACTAGTCTAATATGTCGCCGCCTCGCCGCCTCGCCTCAACTCGAGTTATATAGATCAAAAACTTCGCGATTTGCGACAACTCCCCTCATAACCCGACTAATGGCTCCATCAGCCACTACTCCCGATGCACTGGCTGCACTCGATGAGATTAAAGCGCCGGCAGGAGTTGTGTTACCTCCTAAAGAAATCAAAGGTCAGCGCCCTCCCTCCTCCGCCCACACCACACCATTGGACAATTTGCTGACTCTCATCCAGCCATCCTAGAGAAGACCGCAGGCTACGTCTCGCGAAACGGCGCAGTCTTTGAAGGTGTGTATCCCCAACCCCCCTTGTCAGCGCGGCATGTGCTGATGTCAATGTCACAGATCGCATCCGCGAGAAAGAGAAGCACAACCCGAAATTTTCCTTCCTAAGCGCAAACGACGCATACAACGCCTACTACCAATGGCGACTGAGCGAGATCAGAGAAGGGAGAGGCAATGTCGTTGCAGCGGGTCGCGCTGGAGAGGTGGCCGCGGAGGCAGAGAAGCCGCAGGGACCTCCGGAGCCTCCTGAGTTCAACTTTTCCGCAAAGATGCCCAATATCAGCGCGCAGGATCTCGAGGTCGTGAAGTTAACGGCGCTGTTTGTCTCGAAGAATGGGAGGCAGTTTATGACCACATTATCGCAGAGGGAGGCGGGAAATTACCAGTTCGACTTTCTTCGCCCGAATCACAGTTTACACAATTTCTTCCAACGGCTGGTGGACCAGTATACGGCGTTATTAAGGGCGGGTGGAATGGATGGAGATGGAGGCAAACTCCAACAAGAACGGATACAAGAGTTGGAGCGCAACGTAACGGACAAATTCAACGTCCTTGGTCGGGCAAAGCAACGCGCGGAATGGTTCAAGTTCCAGGACGAGCAGAAGGTGAAGAAAGAGGAGGAGGCCGAGAAAGAGAAGCTCAGCTACGCACAAATTGACTGGCACGATTTCGTCGTCGTCGAGACCGTCGTCTTCACCGAAGCCGACGACCAAGCCGTCCTCCCACCTCCAACCTCGCTATCAGAGCTCCAATTCGCATCTCTAGACCAGAAGGCACACATGTCCATAAACCACAACCTACGCATCGAGGAATCCTTCCCGTCAGAAGAAGACTCATACTATAACGCCTACCAGGCCCAACAGGTCCACCAAATGGCACCACCTCCCGCCCCAGCACCACAACAGCAGTATCCTCCACAGGCCCCAGCCTTCCGCACTAAATCAACAGAAGAGGAAGACGAAGAAGAGACACGCATCCGCGAGCGCACTGAAGCCCGCGAGCGCGCACAAGCCGCACAAGCCCAAGCCAAGGGCGGCGCCGCGGCACCGATGAAGATCAAGGAAAACTACATCCCCCGCGCAGCTCAACGAGCAGCGAATAAGAACGCACAAATGGCGCTGTGTCCGAACTGCAAGCAGCAGATTCCATATAGCGAACTCGATGAGCACATGAGAAGTACGTATACCCCCTTCCCCCCAGCGAAGACGAAAATGAAAATATATGCTAACGCGAAACAGTTGAGCTCCTCGACCCCCGCTGGAAAGAGCAGAAGTCCAAATCAGACGCCCGCTACGCTAGCACAAACCTGTGGAACAACGACGCGGCGAACAACCTCAAGCGACTGGCATCGCAGCGGCCGGACATGTTTGACGGCGTGACGGGGCAGGCGCTGAGTGAGGAGGAGGAGGCGAGGAGGAAGAAGGCGGCCATTAGCTATGATGGGAATCCGGAGGGGAAGGATGCTGCGAGGGCGGGGATGCAGAATGTCAATGTGGATGAGCAGATTAGGAATATCCATTTGAAGTTTGCGGAGAGGAAGTAGGGGGGGGGGAGGGAGCTAGTTATGGGCGTGGCGAGAAAGGGTTGGCGTCGGGATGGGGGTTAAAGCATAATTTGTAAAATCATGGGGGATCTGTGCCACTTCAAGAGGGCTTTGGTTACAACAGTTAGGGGTCGTTGGGACTGGGCGGAGCGATCAATATTACGTGTATAAAAGGCGGGAATAAAGATATTAAAAAATCGATAATCATTAGCACAGGAACAGTTGATGCATGTGCAGGTCAGACCATTATTTGTCTACGAAATCGCCAGGCTGCACCACACCTTCTATCTACACCTTCATACAATACAGATCCCCAAGAAATGTAGAAACTGTCTCTAGTAACCGTCCTTGCCCCACTTGTTGTACTTCTCGTGGAGTTCCTGTATCAATACGTTAGCAAGACTATCCAGAGCAACTCATCCCACAATCAACCGCTCTCCAGCTGAGACTCCCTCTCCAGGGCAGACCTCCCCGACCGCCGTCTCGCACCCCTCGAGCTATCCGAAAACTCATCCACATACCTTTGGCAAGTTGACATTGGGAACAATGACGCTGTGCAGCGCACTCGGCGCATCCCTCGGCGCATTGGCCGGGTTTCCACCAGGGTAGTATTGGTACTTGAAGTCGCCCTTAGAGTCGGACGGCGCAGGCTGCTCCCACGGCTTGCTGTTGGCGGAGGTGGCGATCTGAGCCTCAGAGGTTCCAGAGGTTGGGTTGGCGCCTACAACAATCCCACGTTAGCCCTGTTTCCCCTTTCTTTCTGTCCATATTCGCAGTTCAATTGAATTCGTCCCGCCGGCATGGGGAGCTTACCAAGGTAGTAACCGGCACCACCGACGGCAGCGCAGGTAGCGGCCATCAGGAGCTAAATAGACACACACATCAGCTTCTCCTCTATCCAAATGACATTCCCCAGCTCGTCTGCGGCCAACACCCTCTGTGGCCGGCCTCCGGCGAGCTCGAGAGGGGGAAGGGAAGCACCAACATAAAGCTCCGGGTCCTTCTTCGCGCCCTTGCTAAGAAGGGCACCCTCCGAGTTCGATGCCATGCGGCGGGCGGCAGTCGCGAATCCGCGGGCGAATGGGGCAGACATATTTGCTATCGTTGTGAGAGAGAGGCGGGGACAATTGGGTTGCGGGTGGGTTGTGCAGTGGTGGTAGGTCGAGTTGAAGTTATTCCGTTATTTCCTGGCCCGCTTCGGCAAAAGTTGGGTTGCGGTCATGGATCACGTGGGAATGGGCGATTGGGGGATGGTGATTGGTTCGGGAGGATGGCACGTCATGTCTGTGGTGGCAGGTTGGGACGTATCTCCTCGGGAGGATGAGTAAGAGGGTGGTTTACGCCGGGATGGGGTTTGGGAGTTTGGGGATATTTTATAATTAAAGTCCATGTGTGGTTTACGTTAAGTAGGTGTATTTTTGCTTAGTCGTTCTAGTTTCGTGTTACGGGGGTGGGTGTTGGTTGAATTAAATTCGGTGAAATGTGAGAAATATAAATGCTTCACAAATATTAAACGCAACTTCATGATCAGAACTAAACGAACTACGGCCTTATTATTATGTGTTATTTATTACATATGGATTCTAATATATTATCGGATGCATACCAATGGCCTATTCTACAAGTTTGGCCTTTTGGGTTTGTCCCGATCTGGGCCGGCAACAATATGCTGGCACAGTGGAAAGCACGCGTCACAACGCTGGGTTTGAAGCTGAGATACCCTCTATTATCAAGCAAGTATCTAACCATTACTTAGCAGATCAAAGCTATATAAGCTGGGCTTGGAGAGTTTAGAAATACGAGTGGTGCCATTGTTCGGACTTCCTTTGAAAGCAACTTGGCTAGTGAGCATTTATAAAAGCAAAATAATTGTCTCATCTGACAATATACAAGGGAGCAATTCAGGGTATATCAAGAGGAAATTCTCTGTTCAACAGCGGTACCAATTGTGCCATCCCATGGGGAATAAGTCAGGTACCGTGAAATTACAAAGTCACCAGCACTGACGCGATCCTGAGGAGGAGATACTCTGGCCAGGAATATTCCAGGAATAGTAATTAGGCAAGAGGATGGTGTGCAGCTCGTACTTGCTTATATCATGCATGTTCCTATTCGCTAGAGACACCATGTTGTTTACCACACGGGCGAACCAATTCACAAGAGACGAGATGAGCCGTCCCAGCCTTTCTCTCCTGACAAGCTACACATCACAACTGTGAACTTTGCTATCAACGCTTAGCTTTCTCTCAACCTTCACCTCACTTCACATAAACATTCTGCAAACCATCAACTCATCAACAACTCATTGTATTCCATCTGTCTTTGCAAACGGAGTGTTTTCCATTACAGGGGGTCGCGCGGCCTAGGACGAGGCTGATATAATACGACCCATCTTATCGGGGATAACCAAACAAAACCCCCAACACCTCCCCATCCACACCCACGACCCGCGCACCTCCCACCTCCAGACCAAAATTCCCTCGTCTGAGCTCGAGGCATCCGCGTCCACATCCACGAACAATTACGCGTCTTGCTCTCCATCTCTCGCCATTACACATCGCATGATAACCCTTACTTAGCCTCGCCCTCTACCCAGCATGGCCGCAACTCTGCTCTCCATGGTCAATACCGCGACGCGTTGCGACACCCCCGAGTCAACCCTGAGCCACACCCTCGCCTCATCCAACGCGCAATCCTCGTCCTCGACGCCGCCAACCAGTATCGCTGACTCGACTAGCGTGGCATCCCCGAGATCGAAGCGCGATGGGCCGTTGTTGTCGATCTTCGATGCTCACATTGACGACGAGGAGTACCCCATTGATGAAGATCGGGATGAGGATGATGAACAGGAGGGTGGCAGTGGCAGACCCAGACGTGCCAGGAAGATCACGGTGAAGGCGGCGGATTGGGCGGAGAGCGTCACGTCGTCGGCGAAGAAGGCGCGTAGTGAGAGGGGAGAATCTGTGACGCGTCGCCGTACGGTTTCGGGCGAGACGTTGGTTAGCTCACATGAAGATGGTGTCGATTTCTCTGCAGAGACGAACGAGGAAGAGACTCACGATGTTGTGGAGGATGGGATTGAATTGCAATTGCCAGCCAGAAAGTTACAAAAGGCCCGCAGCACAATGAGCCTTGGGGGTGAGAGTACCCTGGGTAAGAAGAGCCGCTTTATGAAAGAGGAGGCGGGGAGACGCAAGTCTGCGCGCTTCACGAATGAACCGACTGAGAGCCTCACCAAGAAACTAAGCGTGCTCGGGAAGAGAGGCCGTGATGCAATTGACGAGGCCTCGTTCAAGATCAAGCGCGAGTTGAGGAGGTTGGCTGATACCAATGAGTTTGCGAAGATTGAGACAAAGCCTGTTGTACACGAGGTGTGGAGCTGCGGGAAGCTTGTTACTGGCAATGAGCCGCCCAAGAAGGAGAAGAAGAAGGAGAAGGCCGAGGAGACTGTTGTCGTAAACCAGGTATGGAGCCGCGGCAAGCTTCTCACTGAGGTACAGCCAAAGAAGAAAGCCGAAGAGCCTATTATCATCCACGAAGTCTGGAGCTGCGGCAAACTCGTCACCGGCAACGAGCCACCCAAGAAGAAGGCCAAGATCGAAAAGGTCAAAGAACCCGAACCCGAGCTTGTCGAGGAGGCACCTGAAGTCAAGAAGGTGAAGAAGTGGTTGAACAGAGGTCTCTACGCCGGACAAGAAGCTATCGTAGACCTTTCACACTCCTACACAGCCAAGGAGAGAAAGGCAATGACAAAAGCCAACGCCGAAGTGAAGAGACGCAGCATCCTCCCCCTCCCCCTCTGGGCAGGCCAACGTCTCCTCCTGAACGGCCGCGATTTCAAGCTTCCCTTTGACGTGTGCTCGCCCCTCCCGCCCGGACAGCCAAAGCCAGATGAGTGGCGCAAGACAACAAAGAGTAAGCAAACAATCAACCACTAGGTATACGGGACTAAAAGCTAACACACCCATTTTAGACCGCTTCATCGGTGATGCCGCCGCGCTCTGGAAGAAGACTAAACACTTCAGCGACTCGGACTCCCGCTGCATCTGCTCCCCCTCCACCGGATGCGGGGAGGACTGCTACAACCGCATGATGCTGTACGAGTGCGACAACGGCAACTGCCCCTTGGGAGCTGAACTCTGCGGAAACCGCGCGTTTGCAGATCTCCACGAGCGTCGTGCTAAGGGAGGCAAGTACCGTGTCGGCGTGGAGGTGATCAAGACGGAGGACCGTGGGTATGGTGTTCGGGCGAATAGGTGTTTTCAGGAGGGCCAGATCATTGTGGAGTATACGGGGGAGATTATTACGGAGCCGGAGTGTCAGAGGAGGATGACGGAGGATTATAAGAATAACGAGGTGAGTCTACCCTTCCCCCATCCAACTAACTAACTAGGTGCTAATTACCCCCCGCAGTGTTACTACCTCATGCTCTTCGACCAAAACATGATCATCGACGCCACCCGCGGCTCCATCGCCCGCTTCGTCAACCACTCCTGCGAACCCAACTGCGAGATGGTGAAATGGATCGTAGGGGGTAAACCGCACATGGCTCTCTTCGCGGGCAAGAACCCGATCATGACGGGGGAGGAACTCACGTATGATTATAAATTCGACCCCTTCTCGTCGAGGAATGTGCAGGAGTGCCGCTGTGGTGCGGAGAGCTGTAGGGGTGTGCTTGGGCCTAGGCCGAAGGAGGTGAAGAAGACGGAGGGGGTGGTGAAGAAGGTTAAGGGCGTGGTGAAGAGGGGGAAGAGGAAGTTGATGGAGCTGATGGGTGGGGAGGGGGATGAGGGGAAGGTGAACAAGAAACGCAAGATCCTCGTCCCTGTCGGAAAGTCCAAGGTGAAGGCTGCGAAGTCCGCGAAGTCGAAGCCTGCAAAGGTCATGGCCAAAGCCAAGAAAGTCGCGAAGAAGCTGGCCGCCAGCCGTGACGCTGCTACCACTACAGCGGCCAAGAAATCTCCAAAGGCCCCTAAATCTCCCAAACCGGCCAAATCCCCAAAAGGCCTGAAGCAAGCCAAACTCTCCTTCGGGAACCAACAGCTGACCGTCGTGGCTGATGCGAGCACCAGCCCCAGCCCGAAGAAGGCCAAGAAAGAGACGCCGGTAAAGGCAGTGAAGCCCAAGAAGAGCGGTGTGGTGGTGGTGAAGAGACGCGGGACGAAGGTTATGATGAAGAAGGGTGTTAGGGGGGAGGGGAAGAAGACTATTGCGAAGAAGGCTGCCGCTGCCGCCGCTGCTGCCGCTGCTGCTGCTGCGGTTATGGATGCAGAGGCAGAAGCGCAGTGAAGATGGATTGGAGGTGGTGGTATTTCATTGGGATTGTTTTCAACATCAAGCACGCCCGTTACGGCATGCACGCACGCACGCACGCACACATTGTCAGGTTCAACATTAGCCCTGGAGTTTTCGGAGTCTCGCGCGTTTTCACCGCTGTTTTTTTTTGCTTTACATCGTCGATCGTCCTTCATACGCGAAGTCTTTTTTTTGTTGTTGGTGGTGGTGGTTGAGTGGGGTGGGGAGGGGGGAAGTAGAGGGGTGTTACGCATGAATCTGGGGGACGTGGTGGGAAGTTGGATCGGGGAAGGAGAAGCCGGGTATGATGAAGTTGGTGGGGAAGGGGGATATGAGGAAGGAGGACGTGATACATAAGATAGATACGGATGGACAAACTTGTAAGAATAGAATTAGGAAACTGAACTGGGATAGCTGGGAAGTACTGGGACTGGAGCTGGAGTGGGGAATTTGAGATATGTGTGTTCTTTTCTGCTGCTGCTGCTGGTTATCATGCAGCAATTCGTGTGTGATCGTGATTGTGGTGAGGGCGTGAGTGTGAGTGTGAGTGTGAGGTGTGTCTGTGTGATGTAGTGGTGGTGGGGAAGTGATGATGCAAGCTGAATCATGCACCGTGATTTGTACTGTACACACAACTCTCAAACCCCTATTCCTCGCATCTGCAAATGCAGCAAATGTAGAGCAGCGTCAGCGTAGTAGCGTAGCAATGCAGCTATAAAGTCTCTGTCACTTGATACCCTCGGACGCACCACCATGCATATCCGTGAAGAATTGTCCATTCTTCAATGCAGTACTTTTACTGTTTCTCCATACCTCACTGGCTATCCCTGACATCATATGCACTACTACATCACGGTCGTCGCGTAGTTTTCGTGTTTGAGCTTGTCGCTGGGTTGCTACCCGCTTGGGCCCCTTTAATTGCGGGTGGCCAATGGGAATTAAGGATTTTCTGGGATTTTTGTGTTTGTGTGGTGGTGGGCGCTGGAGGGATCGGGGAAGGTGCTTGTCAATGGCGGGATGACGGGCAAGGGAGATGAGGGGAAAGATGGGATGAAATAGAGCAGGAGTTACTCTTTATACGGATAATAGAGGGAATAAATACAGATAGAGGATTTGAGTAGAAGGGTTTATATAGTATTTATGACAGGTGTTATGGATGTGTACGTGTATATTCTTCATCAAATATCAACGCATAAATAAACACAGATCTGTGCGATTTGTCGCATTAAACCCAGCACTACATTACCTCAGTGCATAATTTAGATCTAGGACACTTGTTTAGCACTCCTGTACTCTAATTTACTTTCGTCACAGCACAATCACAGCGCATCTTTCCCAGTCGTGTGGTTTAATTTAGTGGATTTAGTGTCTAAACCCCACTAAACTCCCCTAGCCCTGATACACTAACCCCAGTGAATCCCTCGCCCCCTTGTATTTTATGTATCTTTCGTCACCCAAGTAGCTTAGCACTGCACCCTTTTTGTGGTTGTACCCTTGTACTCCTGGCTGACCCCCTTGACATTTTTGGGGAGGTGCGTGCTTGTGCTTGTGCTTTCCCTTCCTTCATTTCTCTCTCCCTGGACCTTGACTGACGAGAGACAGTGACGGAGACACAGATCACTTTCTTCGATTCTGGGCGCATACAACGCATCATACATATCTTCGACTACTACCGAGGACTCCTTTTTCTTTTTTAACACGATAACTCTTAATACCACTGCGACTCGGCGACGACACTGCTACTACTATTATAATCGCATTCTTCGCTTCACACTTTTGTCATTACAACTATCGCCATACTTAATACCCAACCCAGCGACAGAGAGACAGACAGACAGACAGAGCGACGTCTCAGACACATCCCCTACTTCAACACATCGATAATCACCACCAGCGCGAACCACAAACACCCTCCAACCCACCGCTTACCTCAACCTCCCACGCGCCAACAAACAATGAGATAAACAACCGCCCTCACCACCAGCTGGGCGCATCCCACAAACCCACCAAACCACACAATCCCACCGACACACACCCACAAACCACCCACCATGTCCTCACCACCCTCCAACCCCCCTCCCTCCCAAGGCGGGCCACCCAGCATAATCTCCTCCCGCATGACCGACATCGCCTCCGACGACGGGCGTGACCCCGACACCACCTCCTCCCACCCCGCCCACCGCACATCCACAAACAGGCAGAGCATCCAATCCTCTCGCCCCGGCACGGGCAGCGCCGCCATGTCCACCCGGTCTCCCTGGTCCGCCTCTCCCCCCTCGCGACGGGGCGTAGTTCCCAAGTCCGGGACACCGTCGAGCGGTTTAGCAGCAAGGCCGCCCAGTTCAACGAGCCGGACGCATGTCCCTAGTCTCACTTCCCACGCTTTCTTTCGGCCTATGAGTTCACAGCGTCTACAAGCGCAACGCGGGGGACCGAGGACGCCGGTAGCGGGCGCGGGACAGAGGGGGAGTGGAGATTTTGGAGGAGACGCGCCGGCGGTGCCGAGTATTGCGTCGGGGTATACGGGGAATCCGATTCAGAGTAGGGATGAGAGCGGGCCGCCGCCGCCGTCGAGGGGGACGGAGATGAGCGTCCAGGAGTATGTGCAGACGACGGCGAATACGAGTCCGATACATGGGCATTATCAGACGACGAGCTTGAGTTCGTCGGTGCAACCTCTTCAAGTCAATAGTCCGTCGAATCCGAATGGATTGACTGTTAATACTGGCCTGTCGACATTCCGCAACGCAGGCCTACCTGCGCCATCGAAATCACCGCATTCGTTTCGTTCGTCTTTCTTACTACCCTCGAGGGGAGGTGATATGGTCCCACACAGCCCGAATAGGAGTAACCACGGACACTCCAAACTCTCCTCCGGCGCCACCTCCCCCGCCCCGCGCCCCTCAGACGCTACTCCCCTCCCCTCCCCTGCCGCCCCTCCCGCTGGTGCTTTGGGCGAGAAAGGGGAGAAAGCGGGTGTGAAGAATTACGTCCACTTCCCCGGCAACACGCGTTTCTTCCTCGGCGGCCGTTTCCAAAACGCTCGCGACAGACCGGTGAACATCGCTACAGGAATCCTGGTAGTCGTCCCGGCAGTCCTGTTTTTCGTGTTCCAAGCGAGTTGGCTTTGGCATCGCGTGTCGCCTGCTGTACCGGTGGTGTTTGCGTATCTGTCATTCATGTGTTTCTCCTCCTTCATCCACGCCTCTGTTTCCGATCCTGGTATCTTACCGCGGGATCTCCACAAATTCCCGCCTCCCCCCGCCACCGAGGATCCGTTAACTCTGGCGCCCCCAACGACGGCGTGGCTAATCGTCAAATCCCACCTCCCCGCCAGCACCGCCATGGAAGTCCCAGTGAAATACTGCAAAACCTGCCACATCTGGCGCCCCCCCCGCGGCCACCACTGTCGGATCTGCGATAACTGTATCGAGACCCACGATCACCACTGCGTCTGGCTCAACAACTGCGTCGGGCGCCGGAATTACCGGTATTTTTTCACCTTCGTGGCTGCCGGGACGGGAATGGCGATCTTCTGCATCGTCACATCCGTCATACAACTCTCCACCGTTGGCCGTGACGCTAACTCCGATTTTGGGTCTGCGATCCCTAAGGAGCGGGGGGTGTTCGCGTTACTCGTCTATGCGGCGCTCGCATTACCGTACCCGGCTGCACTGCTATTCTACCATATCTTCCTCTCCGGCCGCGGCGAGACGACACGCGAATTGCTTAATGGCCGTAAATTCAAGAGAGGAGAACGCCATCGTCCTTTCACCCTCGGTTCCGTGGTGAAAAATTGGATCGCGGTGCTGGGGAGGCCGAGGGGAGGGGGGTATCTGGGGTTTAAGCGTGTGGGAGGGGTGTGGTTGGGGGAGAAGGGGGTTGTGGAGGGGAGGGCTGGGGGGATGGGGGGAGGAGGGGGGGAGATGGAGATGAGGGGGATGGGGCAAGGGGTGTAGGTTGGGGGGGGGAGGCGGTAATTTCTTGTTTTGATTGGGGGTTTTTTTGGTGGGCGCGGGTTTGGTTTGGATGGGAGGAGGGGGGGAGAAGATACCCTGAGAGTGGATGAGATGGACTGGCTCGACGCCACGGATTTTCCTTTACGTTTTACCTTTTTACCTTTCTATTCTGTACTCGTTTTGTACTTTCTTCTTTTGCCTGTTTTAGGCTGTTTTGGATTGGATGGAAGGGAGGGCGGAGGGAAGGGATAAGGGGGGAAGTGAGGGAGAAGAGGGGGGAAGGGGGAGAAGAGGGGGAAAGGTGAGAAGGTGGGGGGACGTGGAGGATGTTGTATCATACCAGAGACGTCTCGACGACGGGAGAAGAGTTTTGTTTTACTGTATTGTTGGAGTAGGAATAGCTCATCGAGAAGAGATGGAGCAGTGGAGGGGGTTGGAAGAGAGTCGGGGAGGTGGAGGGCGAGGTAGAAATGGAAGTGTATACCACATATCATCATTACACGTTCTAAATAAGCCTTTTCGACGAGACATGTATATGTATATGTGTGTTTACATCCAACACAGATCGGATTCCCATTTTTATTCGCCGTATTTTCTACTACACCACTACAGCACACCTATTTCTCCACAACATCTCCCTGCCCTCTCAGAGCTCTCGTGTCTTCTCTTTCCAACCTCCCACACCACACCGTACACCCGCGTCGTCCACGACGATCAACATTGACAGAAGTATTATATATACAAAAAACCGTCCTTCACACACACATCCCTTCCAAACTCAACCCCCACACACACTTCCAACACAACACGACTCAACAACTCAACACAGAACAAGAACAAAAAGGGATATGAGAGAAACGAAAAGCAATAACCGGTCCAGAAACATCTCTCTCTCTCTCAAAAAGAAAAGGGGCAAAAAAAAAGGTCGACGTAAAAAAGGAAATGAGGACGTAGAGCCAGCACGAACACATACCACACCACACACCCACCCCAGACACAGAAACAGAAACAAGTGTCCCGTATCAGACAACCAGGCGTATCCAACACAAACAAGACTCAACCAACAGAATCCTCAACCAACGACGGATGCCTCATCTCAGCCTCACATCCGTCCCCCAGGAACGGCGAAGTCGGCGTTGGAATCCAACACATTCCTCCCCCCTCCCATCCTTCCCTGCTGCTGCCCTCCCTGTCCCTGCCCCTGCCCCTGCCACCTCTGCCCTTCACTACGTTCACTCCCAACAGGACTCCCCATCCTCCCCATCCTCCCCGCAGGACTACCACCTCCCATCCTCCCACCCCCCGGCATAAGGGGCGCTGGTACCATTCCTGGTCCTGGTCCACCACCTCCTGCACCACCACCACTGGCGAGTCCAACAATATTTGGCGAAGGAGGCGAGAAACGCGGATCAACGTCTTCGTAATAGCTTCCCTCTGATTGTTGGGAGAGGTGAGCGCGAGGGACGGGGTGCAGACCTGTGGATCCGGTGGTTAGGGGGGAGGAGGCGCGGGGGCCGCCCGAGGGCCAGTTTTGGCGGGGGGGGATGTATCTGTTTCTCGTTAGAGCCTGTCCAATGCCACCTTGTGGAAAAGGGGTGGAGAAGAACTTACTCATCAACGCTGTACTTGCTACCATCGCTAATAACACCCCTCTGCTGCTGCAACCCAACCATCCCCGCTACATCCCCATCACTATCCCTCAACCCCCCTCCGTAACCCCCGGGGGGATGCAGACCAGGACTCCTGCTACCGGTCGTAGCATCCATCTCGATAGCCTGCCCAACCGGACCCATACCATCCATAGGCGGTGGACTCTCCGCGCGGGCTAGACTCTCTGGTCGTCCCGCGCCTGGCCCTCCATATCCACCTGCACTAGAATTCAAAGAGTGCTGGCTCTGATCGAATCCATACCCGTTATTGGGCGGGGAAACGGAACGCTGAGGCCCGTAGCCACCACCACCACCGCCGCCGCGGTTGTTGTAACCCCCAGGGTAATTAGGGGGAGGTCCGCGACCACCGCGCATTCCTCCTGGACCGGGACCATAGCCGGGTCCACCACCTGGGCCACCAGGACCACCATACCCACCACGTCCGTACCCCGGTCCACCGCCACGACCGCGGAAAGAACCCTGTGGACCGCCACGTCCGCGATACCCACCGGGACCGAATTGGTTCCTCGGATCGGGATTACGCATTCCCCCTGGAGGAGGAATGATGTTGCCGTATTGATCCCGTTGCGGTGGTCCTCCGTAGCCGCGGTTCCCGGGCATAGGAGGCGGAGGGCCGTAGCGGTCTTCAGGGCGGCCGGAGAGGGAAGCTGGCATTGTCTCCGGAGAGCGGGTGGGTGTGCGCGAGGTTAGGGGGACGCGATCATCGTCTGCTTGAGCTGCGGCGCGCGCATCTGCGTCTGCTTGCGCTGATTCAAAAGTTGCGAATGAAGGGAGTTTATCCCCATTCCCCCCCGTGACAGAGGAGGAGGAAGCGATAGTCGGCGCGGTGATAGGAGCAGGCAGTGGACCAGTCGCAGCTTGGCGATTATAAAAGTTCTCCCCATTCATCTCCGCATTCTCCTCAATGCGTCTCTTCCTCGCCTTCCTCGAGACAAGCGTCCGTCGCATCGCACAACTCACGATCCCGGAGGCAGCGATGAGTATCGTCGCCGCGAGCACGATGTACGACCCCCACGCCATGTGCGGGACGAAGAGGAGGACGTCGATGAGGAAGGAGAGGAGGGAGAGGACCAGGGTGAGGATGGAGAGGATGAAGACGCCGAGGAGGTAGCGGGGGGAGTGGGAGGGGGCGTGGAAGTGCGAGACTACCGCGAGGATGAACATGATTAGGGTGAAGAAGGCGGCGATGGGGTGGACGATTAGGATGGAGGAGAGCGTGGAGCGGGTGGCGGGGTCGAGGTTGAAGTTGCCTTTGGCGTTGGGGAGGACGGCTGGGAGGGGGAGTTAGTGAGTGTTGTGTGGAGGGAGGGGGGTTGTAGGTGTCGCGGGAGTTTGGGGGGAGAGGTGTGGTTATCGCTGGAGAGAATTGGGTTATGAAGAGAGCGTCGCGACGAGCTTCACTGCATTGTGAGACGTCGCGACACTTCCCCCAGTATTCTCTCCAAAGCTAGCCTCATGCCTTTCGATATTCTTTCTCCCCACACCCCCCAGACCACTCGCGACAAACCACCAGAACAGAAGAGGGTATACGCACAAGGATTATATCCGACCTCGATCTTACTACAACCACCACCCGCCTTGCAATACCCAAACACACCATAACTAATCCCATCAAACTCGCCCAACACAATCGGCTTCACCAGCGGCACCGAAATCACCGAGATGAGGAGCAGCACGAAGGCCGCGAAGAGCAGGATCGTCAGCGGCGTCGCCGGGCGCAACATCGTGGCGTGCGACGCGCTGCTGCTGCGCTATGGCGACGACTGGATTTCGAGGGCGCGTCGAGGCGCGGGGAAAGGGCGGACGGCAAGCAGAGCACCGTCGGGGTGGTGGTGACTTGGGGAAGGCGGCGGAGGCGGAGGCTATGAGGCGCGCATGAAAGGCGATGGGAGTGTAGTGAGTGGGTGGACGGGTTGGGAAGCGAGGGTTGAGTGCGAATAGAAATGACCGAGAGGCCGTGGGGATGTTGGTGATGTTTGTAACGAGAGTGGTGGTTAGCAATGCGGTGGTATGCAATGGGTGGTGGTGGTGGTGGTGGTGGTGGTGAAGGTTTGAGGGCAGTGAGGTGAGGTGGGTGGTGTGAAGGCGTGGCGGAGTTGTGGTTATGCAAGTTCCCCGTTGCTCCTCGCGGTGCAAGTAGCCGTGTTGGTCGTTATTGGGGGGATTTGGGGGACGGGAAGGTGGTTTGGTGGAGATGGGCCAATTGGAAGAATGTGGATGGATCCGCGATTAATCATTGGGAGATTGGGAAGGGAGGGGGGGTGTGGGGATTGGGATGGGTGAGGGAGATAAGTTGGGGGACCAGGGGGGAAGGAAGGGGGGTTTTAGGGGATTGTTTAGGGGCGTTTAGGGGGTGGTTAGGGAGGTTGAGGGACCATTTATCGCTGGAGAATCACTGGAGTTTCACTAGAGGATCTAGGGAGTTTAGTGGAGTTCAGGGACCATTGATCACTAGGTGGCTAATGTGGCCACTAGAGAATTCGCTGAGGGGAGACTGGAGCCACTGTAACTCGCTAGACCCACAGGAACAGGAGATGTCAGGGACATGTAAGCGAGTCATGCACGAATATGCATGGGTTGTAGTCTAGAAAGTACGTGTTGCGCGTCGAATACGGCTAATACGAGTACGCATCTAGAAGGTGTAAGATACGGGCGGGATAAACAATAATTCAATAATTCAATAGTACTCATCCGTACGTTTGATTACGTCGCCGGTTGCGGCAATTTGAATACTTGGAAAGATAGTGGGATAGTTGGAAAGTTGGATAGTTGGACACTCGATACTGGATACTTGGCCACTTAATATAGATATGTCACTATGCGGCAATTCTTGCCCAGAGGTACTTGGCCCCCGTTGGCCCTCCCCCCCCCGGATTCGGTGGATTCGGCGGGCCCCGCGACAACTCGGCCTGCAAATCGCAATCTGTGCCAAGAGACACTTGTTTTGACCTGCACGAGACGGCGGAGACCATACGCGCCAAAGCGCGCTTAAAGCTTCAGCGCTTAGACCTATTTCACGGCATAACGTTACGCCATCCGCCGAGATAAAGATAACTTTCCCAAAACCCGCCATGCACTCACATTACCAATACCAATATCGTTTCTCACACTAATTCACCACCCTCCCCCACCCCCTCCTCCTTTTCCCTTAGGGGTTTCTGCAGCGGCCATGCTTCGGCACCCTGCATCACGGAGCGCTCGATGTCTGATCTCATCATCGCGACCCGCGCTCCGCTCTCCGAATCTTCCGCGATCCACCACCAACCCACGATCGCACCTCTCACAACGCTCCCTCACCCCCCTCCGCACCGCCCACTCCTCGCAATTCCAACCTTTCGTTCCCCCCTCACCCGCCTCCCTCGGCCGCGCCCGCCCCGCAAAACACTATCCCCGAACCTCCCGCTGGGCCCGGCGTCTCCTCTACACCTCCGCTGCACTCGGCACCCTCTACCTCGTCGACGTCAACTTATACGCCTCCTCTCTCACCCGGTCGCTGCGCACTTTCAGCCTCGGCCTCCTCGTGGCAATCGACTATAAGCTCAATTTCCGCGCCTCGCCCCTCTTCGGCGGCACAATCGCAGACCTGCACCGTCGCAGCGCAGAGCGACTCTTCGACCTCCTCCGCTCCAATGGCGGGTTGTACCTCAAGATCGGCCAGGCTATCGCTATGCAGAGTGCTATCATGCCGCCGGAGTTCCAGAAGATGTTTGCGCGCATGTTTGATGACGCGCCGCAGAACGATTGGGAGGATGTGGAGCGTGTGATCCGGGAGGACTTTGGGAAGAGCCCCGAGGAGGTGTTTGGTGTTAGCTTTAGAGGCGAGGAGGGCAAGGGCGTGATGGAGAAGGTAGCGCGTGCGTCTGCGTCTGTCGCGCAGGTACATTGGGCGAGGTTACCGGATGGACGCGAGGTGGCTATTAAGGTGCAGAAGCGTGAGATTGCACGGCAAGTCGGCTGGGATTTATGGGCATTCAAGTAAGCCCCCCCCCCTCCCCCAACCACCCCATCCCCAGCTAACCCCACCCCCTAGGGTCATGATGAAAACCTACACCTACTGGTTCGACCTCCCCATGTACTCCCTCGTCCCCTACATCTCCTCCCGCCTCCTCCTCGAATGCGACTTCGAAGTCGAAGCCTCCAACGCCCAACAAATGACCGCCCTCATCGCCGCCGAGCCCCGTCTCCGCGGGCGCGTCTACATCCCAACCGTCTACCCCGAACTCTCCTCAAAACGCGTCATGACAGCCGAATGGATAGAAGGCGTCCGCCTCTGGGATAAGCCCGCCATCACCTCCCCCTGGCGCGGTCCCTCCACCGGGTCTCCCGGCGTCACTACTCCCCTCTCCTCTTCCCCCACAACCACCGCCCCCCTTCCCAACTCCAACTCCCCCCGACCCTCCGCCTCCTCCCCCATCCCATCCCTAAAACCCGACCGCACGTCCGCCCTCCTCGGCCCCCGCTCCAACTCCGGCCTAGGCCTCTCCCTCAAAGAAGTAATGTCCACAATGCTCGACCTGTTCTCCGCACAAACCTTCCTCTGGGGCCTCGTCCACTGCGACCCCCACCCGGGCAACATCCTCCTCCGCCGTCTTCCCTCCGGGAACGCACAACTCGTCCTCCTCGACCACGGCCTCTACGTCGCGCTCGAGCCAGGGTTTAGGTTACAATACGCCAAGTTCTGGCGCGCGTTGCTGGCGTTCGATAATACTACCCTAAAGGAGATTACAAGTGAATGGGGAGTGCAGCAACCGGATCTTTTTGCCTCGGCTACGTTGATGAGGCCCTACACTGGAGGCGACCAATCCACCGCCCGCGCCCTCACCAAATCCCTCGAAGGCGCTACACCAGGAGAACGGCACTACGCAGCCCAAAACCGCATGCGCGCCGGCATCCGCGCCGTTCTCTCCGACGAGACGAAATGGCCCCGCGAACTCGTCTTCCTAGCCCGAAACATGCGCATCGTGCAGGGAAACAACCAGTTCCTGGGTTCTCCAGTTAATCGCGTGAGGATTATGGGAATGTGGGCCAGTGAAGCTGTTGCGGAGGAGGGAGAGGGAGGAGGGTGGTGGGGACATCTGAGGTTTAGACTTGGAGTCGCCGGGAGTGATGTCGCGTGGTGGGTGAGTAGGGGGAGGCAGATATTGTGGGGGGGTGGGGGGATGGAGGAGGAGCTGGAGAGGGGGATGAGGGGGGTTGCGGGGGATGCGTTGGGGGTGGAGGTTGGGGAGGTTGAGGGGGGGATTTTTGGGGGTTAAAGGGATTGGTGTAGATTGGGTGCATATAGCGTGGGTGGGGTTTGGCGTTTAAAGGTGTTCCCGCTCACTACGAGGTTGGATAGATTGTAGATATTTAGATAGAATGTATAATACTCTACCCTCTCTGCATTCATCGCTGACTACGGTTCATAGTAGGACGTGTTTGTTCTAACGTAAGTCGTGGCGTAATGGAACGTGTGGCGTAATGGAACGCTTTCTCAAAGTTGACCCTGCCAATTTACATATTACTCAACATTAACTACAATACAGTCCCAAATATCGCCCTCAGATTCATCTTGACCCTCTTCTTCAACATCTGCTTCACTCTCAGTCTCGTACGAAACACCCTTACCCTTCGTTTTGCCCTTTTTCCCTGCTTGCTTTTTTGTAGCTTTTTCAGCCTCTACTACTGCGTCGCATAATTCTTGCGTAGAAATATGGAAGTGGCCCTTTAAGACTACCCTCTTTCCTTTTGTACAGGTCGTACGCTTCTTTATAATTGATCGTAGGTTGTTTGCATCATGTTGGTAGACAATACTTTGAGCTTGGAGTCGCTCAGTTCCAGCTGTCAATTTCTTAATATATTGACGGACTGGTGTAGTAATGTCCGTACGAGCTTGTATTGTTGAATTAAGAAGCTCATTTGCTGCCCGTAATGTAGATTCGTTTGGAGGTGAGCTATTCATAAAGACTTGATTGAAAATATCAAACTAGGTTGGTGTTTTAGGTCTTTCTAGCTCATGGGCGTCCTCTTGAACCATCGTACGAAGCGCTCTTTGTGGGTTAAATGGGAATAACCCAGCTCCACGCCATGCTGATTCAATATTTTGATGATTGCAAACATCTAATCGAGCCTGTATATATGCCTCCATCCATTCAATCTTCTGTATTCGTATGAGCTGAGCTTGATTGAGATTCGAGAGTGCAGCAGTTAGTCGCTTCTTTAATGGGCCAAAAATTGCAACATCAAGCGGTTGAAGTAAGTGTGATGTATAAGGTGGGAGGATAAGGAGCATAATTCGATTTTGAAGACAGTGAGCTATAAAGCTTCCACTAATGTGAGAGTCGTGACCATCACAAATAAGAAGGCGATATTAACCATTTGCTTTCGTACGAGTCGAAGGCTCAAAAACACGCTTTAGCCACTCTAGCCCATGAAGATTGCTTGTCCAACCCTTTGTATTTGCTGAAAAGAACCACTGCTCAAGGACTTCGTTCGGAATCCAGTTTTGAAGGACATTCTTCCCTTTGAATATTCCAAGTGGTGGAAGAATAGTTCCATCTGCGCAAATACACTCTACCATAGAAACCCACTCTTGACGGCCAGGATGTGCTTGATGCTTCGTACGAAGTGTAGAATCAAAGATAATTCGAGTTGATTCCATCGTTCCAATTGAGAATCCAGATTCATCCATGTTATATGTGTTCTCTTGTATGATTTTACAGTCCTGAACCACCTTCTTATATGCGTCAAACCACGCGTTAAGCACCTCTTTTGTAGCCCCGTCCATTCGTACGGACTCAATTCGACGCCCAATAGCAACTGTAAGGTGTGGATGTCGTAGAATAAATCGTGGGACCCAGTCCCGGCCAAGTGTGTACTGTGGTGGGAGTTCAAGAGAGTTAAGCGACGCGTCGTCTAAATTGTAAGTTCGTT